>VWZX01011013.1:1321840-1577473 GCA_013399015.1 Galbula dea | reverse complement strand
GGGGGAAAAACAGGGGGGGGGGGGGGGGAGAAAATAAAGGCTCCTTACCCCATGCAGGGCAAAAGTCAGCAGGAGGGAAAGTGCTTTGGCTCTTCCCAAAGGCTATCACAGCAACAACCTTACACATCTCTGAAACCTCTGCCTTGCCTGGAGGCTCCAGCCTCAGCCCTGCCAGTGGGTCAGCCTAGGGGTTTTAGGTCAGCCTAGGGGGGTTTTAGGTCAGCCTGGGGGGTTTTGGGGCAGCATGGGGGGGTTTAGGTCAGCATGGGGGGGGTTTTGGTCACAAGGGAGGGATCACTGGAGGCTCTCTGACCCCATCCCCCTTGGAGCAGAGCTAGCACACCACAGAGTGCAGAGCTGGTATCATTTCTTCAGTGAGGTCACTAGGACACAGTTTCCAGCCCCTACAGGTCTGAGCTCTGACTGAGCTGGCTGTGCTTTGTGTGATTCAAACCAAAACTAATGACTGGAGCCTGGCTGGTGTCAGATCCCTGTAGCCACCCTGAAAGCCACACTGCAGCAGGATGGAAGCATTGGCACAGGAGAGCTGTCCCTCCAGGCCTCCAGACTGCTGGGATACTGCTATGGAGCAGCTGTTTTCCCCACCTCTGGGGCTAGTTACACCTGGCTGCTAGTTAAGTCCTGCACAAGATGCAGGCAGACCTGCAAGGAGGCCCTGGGTCTGCTGGTCACCATGGGTTGGGTGAGGATGGAGAGGTCACTGCAGCAGGCAGCAGCACCTGGGTCAGGTGCACACAAACATGCCACTCTGACAAGTTGTTGTATGGGGCAGTCCTGCCTGGCACTGCCCATGGGTGCACAAACCAGGCAGCACCATTTCAAGAAGATCAGAAGGGCTGGTGGACACATTCCTGCTCTCTCCACAGCAGACACCTGTGCCCTGGGCTTCACCTCCCAGCCACCAGCGTCCTCGTGCCCAGAGCTCTGCGCCACGGCAGAGAGAAGTCAGCCAGCTCCTTCCCTCACCAAGGCTGCTGGAGCTCTCTCCACGCTGCACAGTTAAGGCTTTGATTCCTCAAGGTCACAAGCTGGGAGTTTCCCCACTAAGCCATCGGCAGGGTCAGGCCCTGCCATGTGGGTTCCCAGCCCAAACAGCTGGTCTGCTTCCGTCTAGAGGAGTCCTAACTTAGTGTCCTAACTTAGAAGGTGGAGCATTACACGTACATGTTGCCACAGGGAGTCACAGTGCAAGTGCTGTGTGTGCTGGAGCAGAAGTGTTCTCCCTTGGTATTTTTCCCCCCACCCCTACACAAAATGGAGGAAAATCAATTCTTATCTCCAGGTAGCAGCAAGTACTTGGGAAGCAGCATGCAGGACACAGCAGCAGAGGAGAGAGGAAGGCAGAGAAGACATCTGGACTTCCCTGGTGAGTACTCAGTTGAATTGGATCTAAGGAAGCAAAAGGAGAATGTAAGAATAGCTTCACCAGGGCAGACCAAAATCTGCCCAGCTCAACCTCCTGTACCCAAGAGGAAAGAAGCCAAACTTGGACAGTCCAAAGAAACAACCAGCACAAACTCCTGCCTTACACACCACACTGTAAGTAAGGAATATAAGTCCCTCAGACAGATCAGGTGCCCTCTGAGGTGTCCCAGGGAAGTCAGGAATGTAGGCAAGGTGACTTACATCCAGCAGCCAGAACAGCACAGGCTGGTCACTGGCTTCCTGGCAAAGGCTGATCCAGTGTAATGCCTTGTGTCTGGTAGATCTCCTTCAGAACCAGCAGAACAGTGTCTTCTGACTCCCTGGAGGAGAACATGGGAGTCAGATGGTTATGGGGCAGATACAGTGCTCAGCAGTACTAGGCAAGGAGGACTAACTACACCAGTCTCCTTCCCCTGGCCCTAATAAATGCCTGTCTGCATTATAGGCAGGAGCACATCTTGTTCTTTCAGTTAAGGCTTTTCTTTCTACACTGGCTTTTAAAACCAATGGTATTCTGCTTAGACCAGACATGAATTGGAAGCTTTGATGGTTACACAAAATCTTACCAATAGCAGAGGTGCCCTTGCAGTGCAAATAAGTACTCGTTAAAGCTCTCTATTGGCTTCTCCTGCAGCACGTAGTCTATGCGGTTCCCCCCGTTCAGCCTCCCCACGTTAATGAGGGGGGGCTCCTCCTTCACTGCTGGGGGGGCCTCCTCTGCCTTCGTGTCTGGAGGAATTGAGAAGAGCAACACAGTTCGACCACAGGGCACCAGCAGCTAGGAAAATACAATAGCATCACTGTAGCCTGCTTAGCCCCACTGTGGGCTCTGGCAGGGAAGAGGTTGAGAACCCTGTGAGGCCATTACCAGGCAGATTGCCTCTTTTCCCCCTTCACCAGGTAGTAACAGGCAAAGGCCACAGCATTTGGAGAGCCAAGTGCCTCCACAGCTCAAAGACCATCCCTTTGCTGAGCACAGAGATGGCAGCAAAACCAGGGTTTGATGTCAGGGTGACGGGCACCTCACTGGCATGGCTGCAGGTAGCCCAAGCCTGCTGCCAGGTGGGCAAGTCCTGATGCTGCATCCCTGGCTCCCCCTCACCCTCCATGTGTGCTGCTGACCTGGCTGCTTCTCTGCACCAGGCTCTGCCTCTACTTCAGCATCAGCAGTGGCTGCCTCCACAGCTGGCAGTGGGGCCCGGGTGAAGGACTGCCAGGCTACCCGCAGGGAGCCCAGCAGATTGTTCTTCAGGTCCACGCTCATGCGAGTCAGCCCTTCCTTCAGCTCTGAAAGGCAGGAGGGGGTCAGCCTTGGGCTGGGGGTCACAGCAGCTGCCCCAGGCAGGGGGAGAGGTGTTGCCCTTCCCCTTACCTAGGTGCATTCTCTTCCTGCCTTTGTGGTGAGGCAGCAGCATAGGTTCAAACTCCACATCAGGGACAATCATGGGCTCAATCCTGTAAGCCACTGGATCAAACTGCAGAGAAGGGGGATAGTGAGCCAGGGCTCCAGCTCCATGTGTCTCACACAGGAAGGCTCTGGCTCTTATACCTACGGGGTGGAAGATGTTGAAGAAGCCTTTGCAGGTGGGCAGGCTGTAGTTGGGGTCAATCCGCTTCACTCCTCGCACGGTCAGGAACATCCCGATGGGAGAGCCAAAAGCAAAGAAGATGGTGGGCTTGTAGTTCAGCTGAGGATAGTTTGCTGAGACCTAGGAGAGAGGGAGAGTGAGATTTGTCTCATGAGACAAACTCCACGGTGGTGTTACCAGTGCCTTGTTGCAGTGAAGAGTTCAGCAGTTACCTGTCCTAAGCCAACATCCCGGTACTGGCAGCTCCTGCTGGGGTCTGTGCTGTCTGGGTCAGGCTGAGATGGGGACCCAGGCTGGGCTCTGTGCTTCCCACTGTGCCCAGGAGCTGCTGTGCTCTGGTCCTGCAGCAACACAACCAGGATACCCTGCAGTGAGCCCACACCACAGCCCATCCTACCCACCTGAGAGCTGCCCAGCATCCCATATCCTCCAGAACCAGTCTTGGGATCACAGAATCATTTTGGTTGGAAGAGACCTTCAAGATCATCAAGTCCAACTGTTAACCAGCACTGTCAGGATGGTCTTGGCAGCACCATCTTCCCCCAGCTGACCACCTCTCTAGCTGGCAGCACTACCTTTAGTCTCTGCCACCGTTAAGAAGTCCTCGGGCTCTGTGATCACCCCTACAGGCCACAGGACAAAGTGATCTTGCAGCAGGGTAACACCCATAACACCAAACGTCAGCCTGTGAGAGCTGCCTCAGCAAGGACTGGCCAGGAGCAAGGAGGTCAGGGTGCCTGGGGTTTGTTCCTAAGTGCTGAAGGCTGGTCCTTGTCTGAGAGCAACGGGGTGTGACTTGGATGAACACAAGTCATTCAGAAGACAAACCTGTATCTCCCTCTTGGAGCTCAGGTAATGGAGTATCTTCATTCTTGGTCCTAAGGGAATTCCCATTTCTTTAAGGTTTTTCTCTGTGCACAAGAACTGGAAGGAGAAGCAAAGCAGACATTAGTACAGGAGCAGAGAGATGTGTGCAGTGAGGTATTTCTGTTCTAATTCTGTCTCTGCTGCACTCCTCAGAGGCATTTCATGTGCAAGTGACTCGGTACCAGGAAGACGTGCATAGGGTGGGAGGACTGGGAAGAAAAGCAAAGAGGAAAACACAAGAGAGAGCAGAAGAAGAGAGCTCCATACCAGTGCCTGCCTGTCCATTTTCTCCTTCTCAAAAACATCACAATACTCAGACAGCTCCAGCTTCTTCAGGATTTCTTTTACTTCCTCAATACCTCTGTTGCTTGAGGTTGTCCTGGACCCCTGTGAATAAAGCCACCAAAGATCATGCTTTTTGCTCACTTACTTTTTGCTCCCATGTGTTTTGGAGCCTCTCCCCTTCCCCAAGCAGCTGCAGAAGCAGGTTAGTGTGATGCTACACCAGCACAGCTCCCTGCAGGAGTAACCCCATGGAGGAGCAGGACAGTGGGAGCAGCACCCCACAAATCCCTGCACTGCCAGAGAGCTTGTACCTCTTCACTGTGCTCATCCTCCTCGGGAGCAGCTTTCTGGTTCGTCAGGAGATCAAACAGAATGAGTGACCCTAGAAACCAGGCACAGGCAAACACAGCATCAGCATCTCCTTGGGGAAAAGCCCTGAGCCATCTCCTCTCTGGGGCCTAAGACCCAAAGACCAGTTCCCTCCCTGCTCCCACGGCACGGTGATGCTCAGGGGACGCCCCTTACCCAAGCTGTGCCCCGCGATGGAGACCCCCCCTGTGAAGAGGGGGTTCCTCTGCAGGAAGAGCTGGTAGAGGCGGTTCATCTCGGAGGCCACCGTGTCCACGATGGTCTGGCAATAGGTGGAGCTGTTGTAGAAGAACACATCCAGGATGGTGTCGTTGATGAAGTGACGCAGGCGGTTGATGCTCGGCAAAGTGATTCGCTCCAGGTCACTGTGGGAGGGGAAGAGGAGAGAGGGAGCCGCAGTTAGAGGTGCCAGTGAACCCTGCCACGTTCCTAAAGCACTATGTCAGTTCAGAGAAGGACTGCCACCATTTCTGAGGACATCATGTTGTAATCCAGACCAATGGCAGAGCACAGCTTGTGCTCTACAACCCAGGCAGGGGTAAGGAGCTTGGCCTTTCCTCCCCAGGAGCCTACTCTGCCTTCTCCCCTTCCTAGGGCACTGCAGAGCAGTGCTTGCATGCAGCAACAGGGCATTCTGTTTCCAGAGGCCTTTAGCAAGGTGTGAGTGGCCACAGCCCTTCCTGATACTGGCCAGGGAAAGGTCTCTCCTCTCTGGCTTGATGCTGATCAGGGCAGGCTCCTGCTGCACTCTGCAAAACAGGGCTGTGGAAAGATGGTGGGAAGGGGGCTCTGGCACGGATGTGCTCCATGGGACCCTGTCTGTCCTGCTTACCCCTGTGTGCTCACAGCCCTAAACACTCACAGCCTTCCCTCTGCCTGCACCAGGAAAAGCAGAGTCGATGTGGGAGGAGGCTGGCTGTGCTCTCTGCCATCCCCATGGCCACCAGCACAGCAGGAGCTGGCCCTCTGGGACACTTACACATCCACACCAGTAGAGTGGAGGGAGCTGTGCCAGTTCACAGGCAGGAACTCCACCCGGCCGATCTGCTGCTGCTCCTGGGCTTTCCTGAAGTGTGCTTGCAGCATGCTCAGGGAAACATTCCTGAAGTCATTCACTGGAAAAGAGCATGAACTCTTACCGAGATCCACCAGGCTGCAGGGCAAGCTTGCTTCATCAACAACACCCCACCAGGGTCTTTCATCTGCTGCTGCTACCCTAAGACCTTGAATCTTTACCTACAAGATCAGGGGCAGGCTCCATACATGTGTGTTTACTGGGCTTCACTGTCCTGTCTGTAACAAGGCTCCTTTCCACCTGGGCAGGGCTTTAACACAGCAGTCAGGATAAGAAAGGTAATTTTAGGAATTGAAAATAAACAAATCTGTGGCAAAGGTGCATGTGTTTAGAAAGGGAATCTTAAGGGAGGAGAAGAACTCAGGATTACTCAGTTCTGAAGGAGAAAGGCTGATTTCCTTCATTTCCAGTGCTCAGCAGCCTTGAAAATAGTTACATAAGAGAACATACAGAAGATCAGGCTGCATTCAAGCAGAGATGTGTCTTTAAGAGGACCTAGACAGTCTCCTGGGAAAAATCTCATCTCCCTTGATTTCTACAAGTTAAATCATGTCAGGCTTCCAGGCAGTTCAGGGATGACTTCTCCTCCAGAAGTGAAGCACTCTGAGCAAAGGATAAGGAGCAGCTCAGACCAGAGTCTTAGAGGAGTCTGAGACCAACGATGATCCTCCTACGCTCCCAGAACCTCCAGGCACTTGCAGCTTGGGCATTTCCTGTGCCAGAAGCAGCATCTCTGGTTTGGGGTCCAAAATCACTCCAGAGGCTGCTGGGTGTGGGTATTGCCTCTTAGACTTCACCCAATGAGAGTAACCCTCAGTAGCAGTAGGCTGAGCAGGTTACTGATTAGTTCAGCAGGCTTAGACAGTTAGTTGTAAAACCTCTCTTCAGTTTGGGAAACTCACTATTTGGAGCAGCAGCAGAACCAAGTGATGACAAGTGGTTGCCCCAGCTTTTCCAGAAGGTAGGATTTCATGGGTTAGTGAGAGGTGCATTCATGCTGCCCACTGCAGTCAGCAGATTGCACCCTGCAGCTTGGCCTGTGTGTCAGGATGGTCTGAACACGCTCTGACAGCGTTTCACATTGTCCATGCAGATGAGGGATTAGTGGCTCTGCTAAAAGCAGTGCAGGGGAAGAGCAACCTCCCCAGGCTCCACACCTACCACACTGCACAATGCTCCTGAAGCGGATGTCGCAGGCTGGGCCAATCCCGTGCACCACGAACACCAGGTGATCGATCTGCAGTGGCTCCCCTGGGGGGAAAAGAAGAGTTTAGAGCAGGAGACATCACTTAATGGGGATCTGTGCTGAAACCAGGAGAGTGGAGCCTCCCGTCCTCACCTCAGGCAGGTAACAAACCCTTGAGTTACTGCCTGGGCTTTGTGCCTAAATTTGGGTGGATGGTTGGGCTCAGTGATCTCTGAGGTCTCTTCCAACCATAATGATTCTATGATTTGTCATGTTTTTGAACTGTTTGTCCTGCTAAATTCAGTTCTCCTCCCTGGGATGGATCTGGATTGACAGGACAAGCAGAAGAAGGCAAGGTCCCCCCTCCTGTCACCTTCCTCCCTTCAGCAGGAGTGGATGGTCCTCACCGTTCACACCCACCTGGCCATGGGGCACCTCTGGCACAGGAGAGGGCAGGTCCAGCTGCCCTGTGCCCAGCCTGCTGTGCTGAGCCACCCAGCCCCACATAGCTGCACCTCTCAGGTAAGAGCAGTCAGAGTTAGGCCTTGTTCTCTCCTTCCCACACACTGTAGTTTGCATATATACTTTCCTGAAGGCATGCAGGCATGTAAAAAGATGAGGTCAGATGAGAGCCACAGGATAAGTCCTGTGGTTCAGGGACAGCTGGGAGGGGGCAGAGCTGAGGCACAGCTTCAGAGACTGGGAGAGCATGCGCCCCCAGAAAGTCACCAGCAGGCAGGTAAGTGATAAACTCCTGTGTCCCTACCACAGGAAGGAACTCCAACTCTGTGAGCATACACACCAAGAGCTATGGTGTAATTTTCAGTGCCTTCAACTGCTCTGGGCTCACTCCAGGAGCTGGAAGCACTCCCCACGTGCCTGCCTCCTCTGCAGGCTCTCTGGTGCTAGGAAAGTTTCTGAAAACCATCCAGTTCCTTTCAGCACAAAATTTTTAGGCATGTCCTCATTTAAAAGGATCATGGAAGTTTCTGTCTTTTTGAGAAAAGAGGGCAGAAAGCAACCTCTGTATCCTTGGATGGGTGGGAGGGAGGGAGGGAGAAGCCAGCTCACCGTTGGGGATCTCAGCAGCAATGTTTTCTACTCCTCTCTTCACAGTTCGAGGTCGACCTTGTTCCGTGGGAGTGGAGACCCAGTCATCGGAGGTGGCGACTGGATGGTAGTGCACCATCAGCTGTAAACAAGAAGAGGCTGTCATTAAGCTGCTCCACACACCCTGGGCAAGCAGAGGAGAAATTTGGCTACAAGAACTGGTAGGTGGTACAGGGTGGTACCAGCCCATAATGTTTAACTGCAGTGGTACAGGAGCGAAAGGCTGCTGGAAAGACACCTTCAGGCGTGACCCAGACTCTCTGCTGGTTTTGCCCTTTACCCTGGTGCAGGCAGATGAGGGAATGCCACTGGGACAGAACTGGCTTCTCAGCAGGCATGATTAAAAGAAACAGAGCATAAAGACAAGCCCTCCAGAGGGCTGAAGGGATGTCCTTGCTGGTCAACACAGAGATCCCCAGACTCTCCTCACCTTTGGGTTGTGCAAGATAATGACTTCCCTGCTAGGGGACTCCAGTTTCTTCTTCCACTCATCCAGGGTCACAGCAATCCTGTAAGCTTCCTAAGGAAAAGAACACCCTCTGTGAGTCAGCTGAAGG
The DNA here is from genome assembly GCA_013399015.1 of Galbula dea. NCBI lineage: Eukaryota > Metazoa > Chordata > Aves > Piciformes > Galbulidae > Galbula > Galbula dea. Next base: position 1,568,989 of record VWZX01011013.1, on the reverse strand, counting down.
TATTCTCATGATTATTCAACTGCTTAGGACATTCCCCACGCATGTGACAGTATCTCTTATCAATACACTTTGTGTAAGAGGCACAGAAATCAGCCAGGCCAGGCTGGAGGAGCAGCAGGGTCACCTGAGATTCACCTGCAGGAGGGTTTCTGAGAAGCCAGCACTGTAAGAGCAGCAGCAGACTTCCCCAGCAATTGACACTTGTATTTTTGGCACATCAGAATACAGATTATTGTGAAGATGTGTAATTGTTATATAGCTACATGTCTCCTTCTAGAGAAAAGCCTCCAGCCATTAACAGCACAGACCACTGAAATCTCTAACACTACACAGCACTCAGTGCATCATGATGATGTCTCTTTCTTCCATTCACAACTCCCCTGGCTTTGGCAAACTATGAGCACAGTGAGGACAATTCTCACACAGAGTCCAACTGAAGTTAGAGCAGAAAGGGCCAGGGAGAAACAGAGTGGAGCTGCTAGAGCAAGGCCACAGGCAAGGGCAGAGCTGCAGGGCAGGCCAGGAGCACCCAAACCTTACATGGGTAGCAGAAGGATGCCGAGGTGGCTAGACGAGGGCAGGAAGAAGGAGAGGCCACCACCTACTGCAGGCTGGGAGCGAGACAGTCGCCCTGTTTAGTTGTGTTAATCAGCTGTGCCAAAGCCTCTTTTGAGTTCATGTCCTCAGGCCTGACTGCGGTGCCAGTTGCCCCATGTGGAGTTTGGGACATCAGGGCCAGTATTTGACAGCGAGAAGCCAAGATGCTTCTTGGGAAGATGGACACTATCAGGAAAAGCTTGTTTACCTCCAGTTCTTCGCTGAAGGTCTCTGAGTAGGGAATATACTTATTGTCCTTGTCTCCCTTGTAAAACCAGGTGCAGCGTCGCACCTCGGACACTTCCTCCTCCCAGTACACCGCCATGCGCTGCCTCTTCCGCAGATGCACATCGTACCTGCCCCCCGAGGTCGGGACAACCAGATCTTCTCGGTCTCTCCCTGCAGGAACCAAAGCCTGAAATTAACTGTGGGATGACCAGAAAGGCTCACTACCAGAAAGCTGTACACCCTTCCAGAAGAGAGGGGGGAGCCTCGGGCAGGTTCTGCAGGCAGCACACACGAGTGTATACAAGCAGCAGTGGACACTGGTGTTCTCTGTCCTTAGGTATGGAGAAATGTGCTGGCAGGTGTACTAGGAGAGATGTCCCAAGTCAAACTTCCCCCGGAGGCAGAAGGCAGGATGAAGGCATTAAGGTATAACCATCTTCCTCTCTAGCTCAGGCACATAGAATCACAGAATATTAGGAGCTGGAAGGGACCTCGAAAGATCATCTAGTCCAACCCCTCTGCCACAGCAGCATTCCCTAGACCAGGTCACACAGGAGTGCATCCAGATGCGTTTTGAACCTCTCCATAGAAGGAGACTCCACAACCTCTCTGGGCAGTCTGTGCCAGGGCTCTGGCACCTCAACTAGGAAAACATTTTTTTCTTGTATTCACACGGAATCTCCTATGCTTCAGCTTACAGCCACTGCCCTTTGTCCTGTCACTGGGCTTCACTGAGAAGAGCCTGACCCCATCCTCCTGACTCTCACCCTTCACATATTTAAAAGCATAGATGAGGTCACCCCTTAGTCTCTTCTTCTCCAAGCTATAAAGACCCAGCTCCCTCAGCCTTTTCTGACAGGAAGATGTTCCAGCCCCTTCATCATCTTTGTGGCTCTGTGTTGGGACTCTTTCAAGCAGTTCCCTATCCACAGGCTTACAGGGACTCTTCCTGCCTTGCTTAGATGGCAAAACGTGAATTGGTGGCCCTGGGAAGTGCAGTGCTTCACTGTGGAGGTGCAGGACTCCACATTTCTAAGCCATTCCTCTCTAAAACAAAGAACTCCACACAGATCCCAACACAGACTTCAAATTTGGTTCATTCTGCTGTCTTTTGGGTCTGCCAGCAGAGGCCCCGTGCCAGGCTGTGCTCGGCTCGGCTGCGGAGCTGAGGACCAGCAGCATGACCACTAATCCAAAGCTTCCTGGGAGAGGGAGGATGGAGCAACCCTTGGGCAATCCATCCCCTGGGCAATAGGTGCCCTGGCAGCAGTGATGCTATAAGCACTATCCACACAGGTAATGTCTGGCAGCACAAGGGTCTCATTGCAAGCAGTGCAGACCCCTCCAGGAGCAGGCAGGAGGAAGGGAAATGTTCCCAGCAGAATTTCTGCCATCCTCATACTCACCAAGAAGGGTGCTTTGCACTGTGATTATATGTAATTTAGAGAGGAAATCAAGTGAATGAGGTCAGACCACTCGATGCATCCAAACAGCTCAGCTGTTGACACGTTTACAGCACTAACAGTAGGCACATTGCCAGAAAAAAGACCCAATTTAAAGTTCCCAAGGGAAAACTGTGCATCCCAGGCATAATCTATGGATGCATCCAGGGAATTCCCCTCTGATACCCAGACAGCGCTTCCCCGGAGCACACACCTGATGCTCTCTCCTTTTGCTCTTCCTAGGCGAGCTCCTTACAGGGGCTCTCCAGGCAGGGAACGGGGATTCCAAATCAAAGGGCAATTAAAAAAAGCAGCGATGCCAGGAGCTGGAGGCAGCAGCACTCTGGAATCCCCCGACCCTGGATGGGGGGGGTGTGGAAGATTTTGAGTGGATGGGGTCAAACACACCCAAGCTAATGTCACCCTACCTGAGCCATGTGCCTCTTCCAGCCGCTCCGAGTCCTGGGTGCTGAAGGGGATCCATCTCTCCCTGCTGTCCGTCACCTTGCAGTAGAACCAGTGCGGAACAACAGCCTCGTACCCGCTGCCTGCCTCTGGCTCCTCGCCGGGCGCTCGGGAAGGCTGCGCCTGGCCCTGCTCCTGGGTAGACATGATAGCTCTGCCCCGCAGGCCGCTGGGGGAGGCCCGGGGTTGCCTTTAGAGACCCCCAGAAACGCTTACTCCTTCTCAAGGCGATCCACGCTCCTCAAACCCGGGGCTCCAGGCTGTCAGACCCGCCGGTGCCCCTCCGACGGTGTCGGTTGGGTGCGAAGCCCCCGAACTAGGGCTGGCTGCGGCCCGGCCCCTCCGGGAGCTCCTACAGTATTTCCTCCACGGCGCAGCCCGGCTCGGTCCGGCCCGGCCGCAGCGCAGGCCCCGCTCCCGGCCCTGGTACCACCCAGCGCGGGGCGGAGCTGCCTCCCGGTACGGCCCTGCCGCGCTCCGTCACCAGGGGCGGGGGAAGGAGCGGGGCCTGCCCGTATTCCCTGCCTGCGTCCCTGCCTGCGACTGCAAACCCTGCCTGGAACTGCAAGCCCTGCCTGCAATCCCTGCTTGCTATCCTGCCCACAGCCGCAGCCCTCAAGAGGGTTGCAGAACCCTCACATCTGGCAGTGGCCCGAGTGTGTTCATGCCCAAAGGCCATCGCAGGCAGGCAATGCCAGTGCTAATTAGGAATTGACATCAGGCAGGTCCTTACCCCTTGCACCTGCTGCAGGTAGGCAGAGGTGTGCAACATGGGCACAGCATCACTGGTGAGCACCAGCCTCCCATGTGCAGTGCAGACAAACACTTGAACACAGGGCACTCTGCAGCAGAAGCCACAAGATTCTGGTTCAGTGTTTGGTCTCCCCTTTCGCCTTAGTGGAGATTGAGAAATCTTCTGATGGCATAGAAGCAACAGGAAACCCCCGAATAAGAGTTTGCTTTCTGTAGAGAGGTGATAGAGACATGCTTTCTAATCTGGGGCTTTGCAATGTGGGTGGATGCTGGGAGAAAAACAAGTTGCCAGGACTCATCGTCCCAGTGCTCCCTTCCACTATGGCAGTTACTGATTGGGGAAGATGGAACAGCCAGAAGTGCTAAACCCTCAGTTTTATGGCTGCAAACCTTGACCGTGCAGCCTTGCCTGGTGTTGACACAGCTCCAGCCCAGGCCTCTGCATCTTTCCCCTTCCAGATCACCACCCAAATCCTGATCCACTTTGGTCCTGCTCTGAAGGAGATGGAAGGTGGTGGGCACATGGCACAGGAGTCTTCTGCAGGCTCTAGCATGCAAGGTATGGCCTGACCCCTGCTCTTAGTTTGGCTCAGCTTTGGGGGGAACACCTCAAACCCACAGGAATGCCACAGGCAGCCAGGTCTGCTCTCTCACAGAGCTGTTCAGGTAACCAGCCCTGCTGAAATGGTAACTGCCATGTCAGCCCACACTGTGATGTTCTTCCTGTGCTTTTCACTAGAGGTTTACATAACTCTGCCAAGCCCTTCCCACATGCAGGGACTTAAACTCCAGAAGAGGAAATATTGTACAGGAATACGTTACCTTGATAGGTTCAGCATGAAAACACCAAGGAAGAAGCCCAACTCCCTCCTTCCTCCTGGATTGTGTCAGGCTCATATGCCACACACATACTCTGAGGTTGTTCTAGGAGCAGATCAAGGTGGTGTTCTTGCCACGTCTTCACAGAAGGAAACCTTTGTCCCAGTCCACAGAGCACTGGTGATACAGCAGCCTAGCATTTGGATTTTTCTCCTCTCCTGACTGACTGCATTGCAGTGCTACCGAGTTTGCAAGGGATCAGGATTGCTCCACACTCCTCCTCGAACAGCTAGAACCTGCTTACCTCCTTCCCCTGGCAACTGACAGGGAGGGGAAGTGACTATTGGAGCGAACAGGATGCAATGAACAATGAGAGTTTGCTCCTGATGCAGTTCTAGCTACTGAAACAAACAGAACATAAGGTTTTGGCCGGCTCCAGATTCTAGACTAAACAAACCTGGCTGCTGCTTTTCACATCCCTGTCAGCAGTGACTTGCTGCAGCACTTCTAACACCCTGTCCTCTGAGAAGCAGCAGTGCTGAGCCATCAGTGCTCTGTTTGTGGCCACCTGACTCAAGGGACAGCAGCAGAAAGAGCTGTGAAAGCTTGTTGGTGTGGGGAGGGAGACCTGCCCCAGGGCTGGTGGATGTGTAGTAGCTCTTGGGGCTCTCTGGGGTTAAAGCTCAGTTCTGTCCCTTCTTGGTGTGGTTCTCTAAAGGGTTGATTGGGCTGAGTAGGAGGAGACCCTCCTGCCAGGAGGGGTGTGGAGGGCAGCTCCCAGGGCTGTAGAAGTCAATATTGCCAAGCTGGATGATGTCACTTTCTCCACTGAAGCAGGACTTAAAACATCTCCGGCAACAACAAATCCCAGGCTTTGACTAGATCCTGCACAAAGGGAATCCAGAGCTTTATTTCAACAGCTGTGTCAACCAAATAAACAACCAGATGTGGCAAGAGAGGAAGAAATGAGCTCTTTGCTAATTCCCTAGAGAGCACAAACGCAGTCAGAGAACGGCCTGCACTTGGTGCTGAACCTACAATGGCTGGAGAGCAAAGCCATGAGGTGGGGTGGTCACACTTGTCCTTAGGGCTGGCTCCAGTCCTGCACTCCTAAAGAGATCAAACTGCATCCACCTCCAGCAGAAAGAAGCAACTTTGAGCCAGGTACTGCTGGTTTCAGAACTCAGTCCTGGAGTTTTTAGTCTATCAAGCTAGTTCAATGAACCTGCAGCAATCTCTGGGCAACAAGGGGGCTGGAACTAGGTGATCTTGAAGGTCCCTTCCAAAACAAACCATTTTATGATTCTGTTTTGGGACAGCATTTAACAAGTCTCAACCATAAGATAAAATGAAAGGGGCAGAGACACCACAGTGCTGCTCTTTGCTCCTCTGGGTTTCAAGAGCCACAGGTAGCAAGGCTGGTTGTGTGGAAACCATCCCTACCATGACTGTTTCCATGAAGAAGAAACAAACCCAAAACATGGATTAATTCCTGGAGACACTGCTGCCTTGATTGCATGAAGGAAGGTGGCATTGACTGGAGCTGGGCCATTGCTGTCTGTGTGCAGTACAGTGACAGGGTCTGCTCATTGTGATCTGTTCCATCTCCCAGTACAGACACTGATCCTCAGGTTTCACACCATCCAAAGCACAGATAGCTTGGCCTGGCTCTGCTCTCTGCTTGTCAAGAGGATGAAATCAAACAGCAATCAAGCATTTGCCTGTCCCAGAACATTCAGCTCTCTCCTGGCTCACCTTGGACACGGATGTTTTTGCAGGCTGAGCACATGTGATCACAAGACACATCCAACAGGCTGCAAAGGTCAGTCCCATACACACAGCCCTGTCAGGGAATGACGTGGGATCTGCTGGGTGCTTTCAGGATAGCAGCTGACCATCAGCCCCCAGAGTGCATGGTCAGAGCTGACCTACTCCAAAACACAGCCACTGGCCCTAGAGCCACAGCTGAAGACTGCAGCCCTTGAAAGGCCACTGAACCCCAGCAAGCAACCCCAAAAAAGCATCCATGGAGGTAAATCACTGCATTCATCCCCAGGCTTGGCCATGGAGACATCCTGGCTGGTATCCTGGGTGCAGAATGGTGTAGGTTACACAATGCTGCCCACAGCTTCTTTTTAAAGAAAAGAGACTGAGACATCTTAATTACAAAATAACATTTAAAAGTTGTCAGGGTTTATTACCTGTCACACACAGTAATGACTCACTGAACATGTTGTAACCAGAAGGTTCACAGTAGGCTTGAGCTGTTCCCTCCCCTGTGCACTGTGCAGGGCTGACAGCACAGCCTGTGCAGTGCAGCACAACACCTGCAGTGTGGGGAAAGACACTACAATTAAAAGCGGATTTTTACCCCAATGACCTGGAAAGGCATTTCCAAGCATCCTGCCCTTTTGGGTTGCTCTGCTCTGACATCATCCCTCTGCCTCTACCTCTCCTTTTCCATGGCAGAGTTGAAGATTTCCAGGATGTGCTCCTGTGTCCATGAGGGACACCACGAGCTGGCTCTTCAGGACAGAGGAACAGCACAACACGACACCTGCTTGTGTCCACTGATGAGCTGGACTGTGGTCCCTCTGCAGCACTCCAGTGTTGCCTCTTGAGTGCACTAAAACCAAATCAAAGCCCAGGAGGACGCGTAGGTTTTTATGGTGACGAAGCTGAAGCTGACAATACAGGCAGTGACTGGCAAGCCTGGAGGCTTGGTCTGTGGCCGTGCATGCAGGGCCATTGTGACCACATCTGACAGGTGTTCCGAGTGTTCCAAGAACCGCTGTGGCTGCAGGAGGAACCTACAGAGTGGGCCTGGTTTGGGGAACTCTGTACAGTGATTTTCTGATGAAGAGGATGCAGCACTCCTTGGAGAACCTCTGCAGCACAAATACCTCAGGTGCTTCTGCTTTTCCAAAGCCTAGAACAAACTAACAACTCACTTTGCTGCTTCAGACATCTCTTAATTTGTCCATTGCCAAGTTTTGGGTTTGTTTTCCAGGGCTGGGCTTCTGGGTTTGGTGAGGGTTTTTTGGGTGGTTTTGTTTCATTTTGTGTTTTCAACTCGGGGTTTATTGCTATTCCATTGTCAGGAGTGCGTAGCAAGAAGAGCTGAGATCGAACAGAACTGAAACTCTTTGGAACCTCAACACCAGGCTGTGCTGTGGCTGATGTGCTTTCACAGTCCTTTTCTCTCCAGTTCTTCCAGTATGGCCTGAATCCTGTGGACAGACTCTTTCCTGGCCTGCCTAACACTGTCCTGGCCACAAGTCTCGATAGAATCCAGTTCCAGCAGCAGCTTGGTCAACATCTCCTCCAGAAGCCGGTAGGATTTATCTGTCTTTTTTCCTACAAACTCATCCACCTCTTGCTCCAGCTGTTCAGCCTCCCCCATAACGTGGAGGATTCTCTGGATCTCTGGCTGGATGGCTGCAGAATTGGTGGAAGGCTGGTCACCAGGTTTGGAGGCAGCCTCTCGGTGCCCAGCCAAGCGCTTCCGAGGTGCAGTGTCATACATCTGGGGCTGTGCACTGTACTGTACCTTGGGCCTGGAGGGAGGGGGCTTGGCCTTGGCTGGCCTGTGGTCACTGATTGTCCCAGAGTGCTGGTGATTGACATCAGAGTAGTAGTTGTGTTGGTTTGTGTTTTGCTCAGCTTTGTCATAAGCAGTATCCTAGTCAGGAGAAAGAAAAAGCCTTTCAGTGCATTTCCCTCAAAGCTAAGGGTTTAATCCCCATCCTGCACTCCAAAGGCAGGACAGAGGGAGCCTGGCAGCAGGTTACCCTGTGACATGCCTAGGATGACAGGGCAGGCTGGGTCAGGCATGAGGTTACCAGGGATCTGGACAACATTTCCTGGACTGTCACATACTGTGACATCCTAACACATCATGTCCCTGTGTCCTGCCAAGTGAGCTGGTTTCTGCAAGAAGTCCTAGGGAGGGACATGGGACTTCTAGAGAGTCTTTTGACTCCTGATCCAACCTGGAGAAAGTTGAGGTGGACAGACCCCACCAAATACATCATTTTCTTACAGTTTTTGCTTAAAACATTCCTCAGTAGAGGATGACTGTGCCCAAAGCAAGCAATTGTAAAGGAATACTTGAGTCTGCCACAGTCTGCGGAGTGACCAGCGGGTTAGTCCCACACTGTGCTGGAGGATTTCTGACCGTTTGCTGCTTGAGAGAGAAGAGCTGGACAACTCCTGACCCATCTCAGGACCTGCCCTTGGGAAGTCCTGTATCTTCAGTACCTTTCTGGAATTCCAGCCCTAGATTTGGATCATCTGTATGCAAACAGAAGATTTTGCTGCATACCTCTGCTTTGTTTCTACCTGAACTATCTGTGTTCACAGAAAGGGCCATTCCCAGGAGCCAGAGGCAGGTTTTGAGGAAAGCTATGTCATCTGGGAGGTCTGACCACAGCCAGAACCCAGCATGGGCACAGGCTGGAGAAGCACCAAGCATACCTTTGGGTCCCAAGCAGGAGGATGGGCAGGAGCTCCGCTGCCAGCCCAGGCTGGATGCGATTCAGAGACGAAGGGGTTCCCGTGCACCGGAGCCGTGGACCACCCATAACGTGGCTGCAGCCCATAGGCAGTGGGAGGGGCCCATGTGTCCTCTGGGGGTCTGGGCTGTGCTGGAGGTCCCTGCGCTGTGACCCCTGGATTGCTGTCTCCATATGGATACTGGGGGATGGGCATTCCCGGGGTCTGCAAGAAGAGGAAGGAACAGATCACAAAATCCCAGCATGGTGGGGGTTGGAAGGGACCTCTAGGGACTATCTTGTCCAGCCACCCTGCTCGAGCAGAGTCACCCACAGCAGCTTGCCCAGGATCACCTCCAGCTGCCTTGGCAATCTCTCCCCAGAAGGAGACTCCACAACCTCTCTGGGCAGCCTGAGCCAGGGGTCTGGCATCCTCACACCGAACACGTTTCTCCTCCTGCTCAGATGGAATCTCCTGGGTTCCAGTTTGTGCCCAGTGCCACTGAGCAGAGCCTGGCCCCAGCCTCTTGCCTCCAGCCTTTAGCTCTTGCTCAGCCTTGAGCAGATCCCCTCTGGGGCTGCTCTTCTCCAGGCTAAGCAGCCCCAGGGCTCTCAGCCTTTCCTCCTCCCAGAGATGCTCCAGTGCCCTGAGCATCTTTCTAGCCTCTGCTGGACTGTATCCAGTCGTTCCTTGTCTTTCTTGAACTGGAGAACCCAAAACTGGACCCAGGAGTCCAGATGGGGCCTTACTAGGGCAGAGTAGAGGGGGAGGAGTACCTCCCTTGACCTGCTGATCACACTCTACTGAATGCACCCCAGGAGACCACTGGCTTTCTTGGCTACAAGGGCACATTGCTGGCTCATGGGTAACTTGCCCACTAGCACTTCCAGGTCCTTCTCCACAGAACGGAACCAGGCAGAGCAAGCTGTTCAAGGCTCAACAGCCACCAGGACCCATGGATCCATCGAAGATGGACTGCCTTCTCTCTCCTGCAGTCCCGTAAAACAACTTCTTGTGCCCCAGGAACCTTAAGCCCAACATCTGCACTACATCTGGGCTGGGAATGACTCTGGCCTGTGCCTGGGCTCTTACTTGTGGTGAGGAGTAGCCAGGAACCTGCTGCCTCCGGAGAGAAGACCCTTCGTTGGGGCAGTCTGGTGAGGTGTAGCTCCACGGGGGGGCAGGCGATGGGGGCCGGTACATGCCTGTGGACTCTGGGGGGTAGGGGGCCCGGGGTGGCCCTGAGCAGTAGTACCCCTGTGTCTGTGGCAGGCTGCTGTAGTGTGGGGGGTATGGGGGGCTGTAGGCTCCGTTTGCGTAGGGAGAATCCATCACCTGGAGAGAAGGGAAAAGCAGAAGAAAGGTGATGAGCCAGGGGGCAAAGGGGCTCTGATCCAACCCTCCAGCAGCCAGGGAAAGAGGACAGCGAGCTGCAGGTCATGCCATGGCTGGGGACTTGTTGTATGACACCTCTCTACATCCTGGGGACTTGTTGTATGACACCTCTCTACATCCAGGACATTTCTCAGGATTCATCCAAATACATCAAGTGATCAATGAATATTGAACATGAGCTTCTGTCTGATCCCAGAGGAGACAACTCAGCATCAGGATTTCAGGAGCTCCTGGATAACTCCCTATAGCTTTGGCCAAAGCAGTTCTTTGCCCACAAGCAGTTTCCCAGAGGAGAGATTGTATCACCTGCATGCTGGGATTTATGGAAGACCTGGATCAGACCTACACATTCCATAGGATTAAACCAAGCCAGTTATGTCTGGGCAGCAGAAAGCCTCTTGGAAAGAGCAAAGCCTTCCCCTCCAGGCAGGATTTGTGCAACAGCCCCTATAAAAAAGCTATTACTGCAACAAATCTAACACATAACAGATCCAGGAGGAGCAGGTCATGGGACTGGGACACAGCAGGATCAGTGACGCTTTGCCCTGGTGCTGCCAGCTCCTTCGCACTGGTGAGTCCACCAGTGCCACCACTCTGCCGTGCCTGGGAACAGGGGGAGCTGGTGGGGATCAGCTCCCTGACCCCATGGTCACACTGGGAAGAGGTGGCTCTGTCTGTCGGTCAACGGCACCGAGTCTACAGTGATAGTCACTTCACCAGTCACCTCACGGGTCAGACCAGCCAAGGATGGCAGCACTTCTCCAGTGACCTCCCCATTAAAATAAGTATCTGCCCTAGAAATGTCACCTTGAACTGGATACGAAGGTAAAACTTTACCACGTTCATCAAACGTTTATCAAGTTAAAAATCTGCTCAGAACCTGGCAGGATGAGGAAGAGCAGATCTGGAGAGTGATCAGAGCCTTTGGGGAACCTGCTATTAGAGCAGAGATGGATAAATAAATAAACAAGCCAGTTCGACATATAAACCAGTTCTCTAAATTAAGCGGACGGTAGGAGGTGAGATTCAAGCTCCGGGCAGCACCTTACGGCTCGGGGCCGCGTCCCTGCGGGTCAGGTCGGTCTATGCCTGAGGGAACCGGTACCGGCGGCACAGAGCTGACCCATCCTGCCTGCTCCGTGCCCCCGCCGCTGCCCTGCACCGCACTGCCCCGGATGGCAACACCATCCCAGTCACGTCCGTAACGTGGGGAACTCCCGTTCGCGGCGGAGGCAGAAACAACGGCTGCAGCTCTGCGCTGCGCTTCACTGCCCTGCCTGCCCCCGGCGGGACGGCCCCGACCTCGGCCCGGAAGCCCCAAGGCCGGGCAGCAGGTAAGCTCTAACGCCGGCGGCTAAGCTCCGCTGCTGCGATCGATACTGCCATCTCCCCCCGCTTCGCCACCCCCTCCCCCCTTCCCTGTAGCTCCGGCGTGCGTGAGGACCCTGGGGGCCACAGCGGTCCCGGCTCGGCGGCGCGCCCCCGGGGCTCCATGGCCGCGCCGCGCCGCGCCCCGCCCCTTCCTGCCGCCAATGGCCGCTGGCCGCCACGCCGCCAATCAGCGGGCCGGCTGCCGCCTGTCTTGACCAGTCAGCGGCCGCCTCGCGCGCACGGCAGGTGAGGCTTAAAGGGGCAACAGCCGTAGTAGGTCTCTCCGGTGGTGGCGGCAGGGTCGGTTCCGGGGCGGTGGCACCGGCAGCACCGCGCATGGCAGTGCTTCCGTTGGGGGCGGCGCGGAGGAACCATGAACTACATGCCCGGCACAGCCAGTCTCATCCAGGATATCGACAGTGAGTGTCCTGTCCCCAGCACCGGTCCCTAGGACGGCCGGTACTTCTCGTTCCCCGTGGGCGCTGCTCCCATGAGGGTCTGGACCTCCCGTTGTTCCCCGTGGGTGCTGCTCCCCGTGGGCGTCTGGACTTCCCGTTGTTCCCTGTGGGGTCTGGACCTCCCGTTCCCCGTGGTCACCAGTCCCTCGTGGGGCTGCTGTGAGTGCCATCCTCACTCCCCTCCGTGCTGCTGGGGCAGCTGACCCCACAGCCCTGGGTTCTCTACGCCTCTTCTCGTGGCTGATCCTTCTTCCACTCTCCCTCTCCTGCAGAGAAGCACCTGGTCCTGCTGCGGGACGGACGCACGCTCATCGGGTACCTGCGCAGCATTGATCAGTTCGGTAAGTCTGCTCTGGGAGGTTCCTGGGGGGGCTGCAGCTGGGCTTGGGATGTGCTCCTGTGCCGGCTTTGGGGAGGGGGCTGAGGAAGAGGAGAACCCCGTGGTGCCTGTTAGCATGAAGTAGGCAATATTCCCATCACAAAGAGTGGTTTGATGGTAGAGAGGGAGCTGGGATTTGCAGGAGCATTTCCTTGGCTAAAATGTACCTGAGTTCTGCAGGAATCAGTTCAGTTGTTTGTAGAGTGACGTGGTTGCAGACCATTGCCCACCTGCATGTCCCTCTGGACAAGCTGCTTCATGGAGACTTCTCCCAGAATTGGGTGCTTCACCCCTCCTGACTCCATCCAGCACTGATGCTGTGACCTCCCTTTTTGGGCAGGAATGGCCTGAGATACATATGGGTCCTTGCCCAGAACCTGCAGTATCAGTTAGCTGTTGTCTTCTTTGCTGTCATTGCCATGTGGTACCTGGGTGGACTTGAGCCTTGGTGGGCTTAGGCCCCTGTGCTCTGAGCTTGCTGCCCTGCCCATGTGCAGGCTGCAGGAGCGGGAGGTCAGAGGCTGCCTCGTGGCACAGGAGCTGCCCCATCCATCCCTGCAGCTGCTGCATTCACCTGAGGAGATGGTCAATGCCTTTGGTGACCAGCTCACAGGACCTACTGAGGTGTCTGACAGTGCCAGTGCCATCAGTGGTCTGGGCTTTCTGCCTGGCTAGGATGAGATACTCTTCAGAGCTGGAAAGCACAGTGAAATACATATTACTCTTGATCCCTGCAGCAAACTTGGTGTTGCACCAAACTGTGGAGCGCATTCACGTGGGCAAGAAGTATGGAGACATCCCTCGAGGCATCTTTGTCGTGAGAGGCGAGAACGTGGTTCTGCTGGGGGAGATTGTAAGTGAGCAGCTCCTGCTGCATCACCTCCACCTTTTGGTGGGACTCGTGCAAGATACGTGGCTGTGGGCTCATCACAGTCTGGAGGCTTACCAGGAGACCATCCTGCATGTGTAAATCTATGACTGTGACCCTGGGACAACAGAATTGTTTACAGGACCAAATTCCTTCGTTGCCTTCGAGCTACTAAGCCCAGAGTGACAGATCCTGCCATGGCTCAGCTGCTTGCTGAGACCCATCCTGCTCCAACAACTTTGGCAAGAGAGATGGAGCACGTTGTGTGTGGCACAGTGATACATGGTCTCCCAGGTGCACAGAGCCTGTCCGTGCACCTTAGAAGTGCTCCAGTGCCACTGAAGCTGCATGAGAGGACTGTGTGTCAGTATCCTGGTGCAGATCCATCTTAGACCTTTGCTATCCCTGCTGGCTTTTGGCCCCTCCAGACTGGTGAGGTGGGCTCAGCAGAGGTGATGTCCAGCTCTGAGCTACCCCACAGGCAGAGCTATGCCCAGAGCACCCCCTGAGCAGGGGTGCATGTCTTGGCCGTGGCACTGCTGCCTTGTGGTTCTGAAGCTGGAGTAAAGGAGGCTCAGGGAAGACCACCTTGCTCTCTACAACTCTCTGAAAAGAGGCTGGAGCCATGTGGGGGTTGGTCTCTTCTCCCAAGGAACAAGTGGTAGGACAAGAGGAAATGGCATCCGGATGTGCCAGGGGAGGTTCAGGTTGGAAACTAGGAAAAATTTCTTCACTGAGAGGGTTATCATGCATTGGTATGGGCTGCCCAGGTCAATGGTGGAGTCACCATCCCCGGAAGTGTTCAAAAAGACTGTGTAGGTGTGGTAGTTGGGGACATGGTTTAGTGGTGATCAGGTAGTGTTGGGTTGGACTCAATGGTCTCTGAGGCCTTTTCCAACCATATCAATTCTATGATTCTAAGCAGCTGTTTTTCTTGCAGGACCTGGAGAAGGAGAGCGACACGCCTCTGCAGCAGGTCTCCATCGAGGAGATCCTGGAGGAGCAGCGGGTGGAGCAGCAGGCCAAGCAGGAGTCAGAGAAGCTGAAGGTGCAGGCACTGAAGGAGCGAGGCCTCTCCGTCCCACGGGCAGACACGCTGGACGAGTACTAGTTGTGCTGCTCCTTGGACCTTTCACCCCCAGGAGAGCCAGGGGTGCTCTGTGATCCACCCACCCCTGGGCAGATCCCTTTGGAAGGGTGGGTTTTATTTTCAGGCTGTGTTTTCTGTGGCACAGGTAACTGTATCTACCATGCCTTTAGTTCCTCCTCCAGGAGGAGGAGAGAAGGTGTTGGCTGCCTATCGAGGTGGCCAGGTGTGCTGGGGAGCACAAGACTTTGTGTTCAGGAGGCAAATCACCTGGTCCTTTGGGTTTCTTTGCTTTGTCCTCTTCAGGTGATTCTAGGTGAGAGTTTTCCTTGACATGTAAATAAATCTCTGATCTCAACGGCAATGGTTTTGTGTTTGGGACCTGGTGTTTGTCTCTTAGAAAAACCAGCCTCATGCCAACTCTTATCCCTGTCAGGTGCTGTGCAGGGAGGAACAGGACCCTTGGTCCTGCCATGGGGTTGGAGAGATCCCTCCCTCCAGGATCGGAGCACAACCTGGGTACCACCCACACCCTGCTAAGGGCTGCTGGCTCCCTGCTGCCCCAGCCCAGCTGCAGCTGCTCCTCTGCACCTGAAGCCACTAATTACAGGCTGAGCTCACTCATTACAGGCTGGTGAGTTGCTGCAGCTGGGCACTGGCTGCACCTGGGCCTTCAGCAGCCCTTTGACCTCCAGCTGTGTCTCCTCATCTCAGTGCCCTGGAGGAGCTGCAGCAGCAGGTAAGAGAGTCCTTTATGTCAAGCTTGTTCCATGACAGTTTTGGGTTGGAGCTTTCTTCTGCAGCAAGTGGCAGAGGCAGTGCTTGGCTTTGGGTGGCTGCCAGGCTGTGGGCTCCTGTGAGCAGAACCAACCTGAGCAGGGAGCAGAATGGGCTCTCCATGCAAACCTCCTTTGCTGCATTTCCCCACCAAATGAAAAGCTCCCTGGAGGAAGTGCCTGTGCTGGGAGTGGGGTGTGTGGTGTGTTGGGGTGTCCACAGGAGTGTTTCTCTTCCAAAGTGGCTTATTTTTCTGTAGGATGAGACTTTTTGACCACAAACAGTTCTGACCACAGCCCTCCTGAAGAGCAAACAGCCTGGATAGATGGGGCTGGACACCCCAGGAATGCCTTTCCCCGCTTCCTGCAGTGTGGGCTGCTTGTTTTGGGGGTGAAAACACATTTTCCCCTGTTGTGTTACCCCACAGAGGCTGGAGTTGGGACAGTGTGAGTTTGGTGGTAGAAAAGGTGTAAACAAGGAAATGCAATTTCTTGTTGTAACAACAAAAAGGTATTACGGAGACAAGGGCTCCTGCAGCAGGAAAGCCTCTTCCAGGAGGAAACAGCTTTTGGAGCTTGGTTGCTCTGGGGGACAGAGGGTGGTGGTTTGGGTTGAGGGAGGTTTGGGGTGGTGATGCCCGTGGAAGGGGTTCTGTGGCATGGGTCGGGGGCTGTGTTTCTGGGGGTATGAGGAGGAGGAAGGGGTGCTCTGCTCCTGGACACCCAGGGGTCGGTGCCCCCAGCCCACGAGGGGGGATGCAAGGAGTTGCTGCTTGAGCCCCGAAGCAGTGTTCCCGGTGTTGGGGATCCCCGATCCCCGGAGCAGGGTGCGCGCTCCCGACTGCTAGTGCGCGGCGCTGCCTCTTACATAAGGCCGTGACGGCAGGGGGCGGCCCGTGACGTCACGGCGGTGACGCAGCTCCGGGGACGGCCGGTTGCGACGGGAGGTGCCCGGAGCGCTCCAGGAGAGGGGCGGGGGATGGTGTCCGGGCAGTGGGCTGCTCGGCTGCCCCACATGGAGCTGGAGAACATCGTGGCCAACACTGTCCTGCTGAAGGCTCGCGAAGGTACCGCGACCCTCAACCCGGTCTCGTCCCTGCAGCTCGCTCCCAGCCGGTACCCTGGGTCCCGGTCACCCCCCGCCGTGGGCGCCCCAGGATCCCTCCATCGGAGTGGTGGTGGGTGGCAGGGTGGGCTTGTCCCGATTGGCATTGCCGAGTAGCCGGGAAGAGATTTCAGCCGTGCCCGGTGCTGTGCGACATGTCCGTCTGTCTGTCCCACCCACCTGCAGACCAGAGACACGGGGCAGAGAATTTAGAAAGCGGCTGAGGTGTTGTTTCCCCAGTGGTGCCCAAACAGCTCAAGTTCTGGACGTGGGTCAGCTGAGAGCCGTTCTGTCCATCTGTCTGTCCGTGCCAATGGGACGTGTCTGGCATGGATGGAAGGTGCCAGGATGGCTTGGTGTGGGCCAGAGTGAAACAGGTGCTGCCAGGACAGACGTGGCCTTGCCAGAACACCGACAGAGCCAGGCTGGTGCCTGGTGGTGCCTCTGTCCCGGTTGGAGCCTTGCTGGCATCTGGGTCAAGGCCTGGGGGGGTCAAAAGGCTGTGAGTGGTCCCCCTGCAAGAGCAGAGCTTGACATGGACTCAGAGGAGCACGGGAACCTTTGTTTGCTTTTGGTTTCCTCTGGAAAACCATCACCTTCGTTGCTAAACCTTTGTGACTGAACAGGAAACAGTGGCAACAGCTACCAGTACTGGCACAGCTTGAGGTGGGGGACAGGGCATCTGGGGGTGATCCTGTGTTTGGGTTGGAAATCCTTCTTCTGAAAGATTCCTTACCCTCATCACGGTCACTTCCAGCACTGGAGATGCCACAGGGATGGTTGATGTGCCAGGGCTGGAGAAGTGGCAGTGCCCTTGCAGGGGAGGGAGAGGGTTGGCATCAGGAGCTTGGAGTGCCCAGCCAGGCACTGGCACCAGCACTCCCTGCTCAGGGCTGGACCTTGCTTCTGTCCCGTGGGATGCACAACATCCACCAACATGAGCTGGAACCTTGGCCGAGCTAGAGCTGGAGAAGGAGGTTTTGGCATCGAGGGTGAGCGGAGCTCTGTGCCATGGGCACCAAACAGGTTAATGCCAGTGTGTGATGGCTTTGAGAAATGCTGAAAGGTGGAAAGTGAAATGGGTGAGGACTAGGTGGTGGCATAGGCAGAGTTCCTGAGACCCCACCATCTATGGCTGGGGGTCCCTGTGCTTGGGGGTCATGGGTTGGCCTCATGCTTGAAGGTGTGGGGAGACTTAGTGAGATCCCACTCTGAGCCCTGCTCCCTCTTTTCCCTGGGGCCTTGATGGGAGTCAGGTTTGGTGCAGTTTCACCCAGGGATGCACTGGGAATGGGATACGGAGCTCTTCCTTGCTCACCGTCATGCTACAGCAGGGACTAGACTGGGGAAGGAGGAGGATGCAGCAGGAGGCAAAACACTTCTGACCTGAACCTTCTCAGCTCCCTCCCCACCTGGAGCCCAGCCTGCAGCAAGCCCAACCAAGAGTGTGTCCCTGGGGCTCACTGGCGAGATCTTCTGGGGTGTGGGTGATAAATGATAACTTGTATTTATTGCTGAAATTTGGAAGGAATGCTGTAAAGTGTGGAGAGGTGCAGAGTGCTGCAAGTTGATCCCTGCATGTGGAAGAGGCAGGTAACTGTTTGGGCATTGTGCTGCTGAGCCTGGCCACAAAGCTACAGCCTCTGAACATCCCTGTGAGGTCAGGGCTGCCCATGTCAGATGGCTTGTAGGGTGGGCAGGGTGTCCTTGCCTGAGCATTGTGACCCCTTTGCCAACCACCCAGGGAGCTCCAGCCTGGACACCGTAAGGCAAGGGGAGCTGCAGCTCCTCTTCCTTGGGCATCAAGTGCTCAAGACACGGTGCCAGTGTGCTGAGGGACCTGCATCCCCTCACCACCAAGGCTGCTCCTCTGGCTGGTGTGGAGCTATTTCTGCTGGAGGAAGCGAGCTGATGACAGCAGGAAGCTCTGTCCGACCCAACGGCCAGCCTCACTGGAGCCCAGCACCACGGTGTCCTAAGGGCTTGCCTCCGCGTCACTGGGGCTGGCTGCCCACCAGCTCAGAGCCATGCTGCTGTCAGGTCCCTGCAGGGATGACTTCATGAGCCAAGCATCTGCCTGCTAGCCTGGCAGGAATAGCTGCTGCTGCTGCCCCCTCCTCATCCCAGAGGGTCCTCACCCCCTGAACCCTCAAGAGTCCCTGTCCCTGAGGAGGCAGAGGCCATGCTGCCGTAGCCCTCCTGTGCTAGGACAGTAAGGAAACCAGAGGGAGCAATGCGAGGCCACAGCATTGTTTGGGGACGAAACCTGCACCTGACAGATGATGCTGAGGGGGATTCCATTCCTGCCCTGGAGTGGTTTTGGGAGCTGTTACTGGTTAGGGATTCCCTCTTTGTTTGGGATGAGGATCCGTTCGGGGGTCGGAGGCCTCCCTAGGGCAGAGGATGTGATTTCCCACATGGCTTTGGAGTTGCCCAAAGCCCCAGCGCTGCTGGTGTCTGGATACATGCTTGAGCAATGGGTTTTGGGAACCAGCAGTGGTAGGATGAGGAGAAACCCCGATCCAGCCAGTGCTGCAGGGCTGGGCACGGGCTCTGCTGCCCCATTCCCTTCCCCGAACCAGCGATGCCCACCCTGCCAGGGTGACCCTGGCTGCAGGAGGTGGTGGCAAGCGGAAGGGCAGGAGCAAGAAGTGGAGGGAGATTCTACTGTTCCCACACATCAGCCAGTGCGAGGAGCTGCGAAAGGGCCTGGGTGAGCTGCAGAGGGCACTGGGAACCGGCAGAACCGGCTCATGGGTCCCAGCGTGGCGCCAGGTCACGGCTGAGCTGGGGGCACAGCAGGCATGTGCACAGCATGCACCCACCACGGTGGGTGGCACGTCCCGTGGCATGTCCTGCCTTCCCTTGCAGAGCAGGACTACGGTAGCCTATGCCAGAAGCGGCCCATCGGCCGCCTGATCTTCCGGCAGTTTTGCGAGACACGGCCGGAGCTCCTGCGCTGCAACCGCTTCCTGGATGCTGTGGTGAGGGACCCTGGGATGCCACCACGGCCGGGGGTTGGGGTGTCACTGGGTCCCGTGGCAGGTTTTTGGAGCCTGAGCCCCAGGGTGTTGACTGTGGGGTGATCCCAGGGGGCTGCAGGGGAGACAGAGACCACCCCAGTGGTCCCAGTGTGCTGTGGGTTTTTCCCTGGGTTGCACTGGAGGATGAGGACTCTCCCTCCCAGCAAGCTTCAAATGCTGCTGGAGAATCCCCAGACACCTGCTGTGGGGTTTGCCCTGGAGCCAGCTGCTGGTGGGGGGCAAACACAAGCCTCATGCCATGATCCATGTTTCCCTTTACTATGTGGTTTGGGTCAGCAGAGGGGTCAAGACCTCAGTGGAAGCCAGCAGGAGCCTCTTGGCATGCAGAGCCCCAAAAGCCTTGGAGCTACTCTTGGGAAGCACGTGGTCCTGCTTGTGCCAGTTCCTCCAGCACTTGCAGGACATGCTTTTCACTCTTTAGATTGATTTGAGCATCCCAGGCTACAGCAGCCCTGGCTCTGGTCCTGTGGGAGACCCCCAGGGCTGCCCACACCACCCTGACCCCCAGTGTGGGCACTTACAGGTCCCTCACCCCACAGCTGGGGCAGAGGTGCCTGGTTTGGGGTGGGAGGGGGCTTAGTGGGGGGCATAGGGCAGAGCTGTGTCTGCAGCACTCTCCTTTCCCTGGGCATCCCAGGCGGACTACGAGCTCTCCCCAGATGAGAAGTGGAAGGATGTGGGGGAAGAGATCATCCACTGATTCCTCAAGCAGGAGGTGAGTCCTGGGGGGCTTTTCCCCTTTTCCTTCCTCCAGGCAGCTGGAGCAGGACAGGACAAGGATGGAATGGGGGTAGGGGGTCCCTTGCTGGCCACAGAGCCACATTCCTGCTCTCCAGGCATCCCAGTGGCACCCATCACCCAGCTGGGACCGTGGGTGGGATGTGGGAGCAATACAGCTGGAGTGTGGGTGTATATCCTCCTGCTCTCCTCCGCAGTCCCTGGAGCTCCTGCTGAGGTTGGTCAGCCCCATACCAGCTGCTACCTGCAGGACCTGCAGATGAGCCCCTGCAAGGACCTCTTCAGCAGCTGCCTGTGGTGAGTGCCCTACCAGGAACGGGCATCTGGGGGGGCTGCAGGTGTTGCCAGCTGTCCCTTCTGCCGCACCACAGCTCCCTGCATGAGTACCTGAGCAGGGAACCATTTGCTGACTACCTGGACAGCATGTACTTCGACTGGTTCCTGCAGTGGAAGTACCTAGAGAGGTGAGTGGGGATGCTGAGGGGGGGTCTGAGGGATCTTGGCAGGGGTCTGAGGGGTCTTGGTGGGGGTTCTGAGGGGTCCTGGAGAGGTCCAGGGAGTTTAGGGGGGGGTTCAAGGGGTCTTGAGGAGTTCAGGGGATCTTGGGGGCAGTTTGAGGGGTCTTTGGGGGGTTCCAGAGGGTTTGGGGGGCGTCCAAGGGGATTTGTGAGGTTTTAAGGAGTCTTGAGGGGGGTTCCGGGGATCTTGGGCAGGGGTCTTGAGGTGCTCTGAGGGGTGACATGCCTAGGTCTGTTTTAGGTAGTCGGTCACCAAGGACACGTTTCGGCAGTACTGGATCCTGGGCAAGGGAGGTTTTGGAGAGGTATGGCCATGGGCGGGGAGCAGGGGGGTGATGGTGGGGGCTCACCCCACCACTGTGTCGTGTTCCCCCTCCTCCCCAGGTGTGCGCCTGCCAGGTGAGGGCCACGGGGAAGATGTATGCCTGCAAGAAGCTGGAGAAGAAGCGGATCAAGAGGCGGAAAAGGGAGGTGATGGCCTTGAACGAGAAGCAGATCCTGGAGGTCAACAGCCAGTTCATGGTGCATGTCACCCTCCTGAGGGGCCCCGAGGGGGCCAGGCCGGTGCTGACAGCTGAGGGGGGTCACCTAGGTGAGCCTGGCCTATGCCTACAAGACAAAGGATGCTCTCTGTCAGGTGCTGACCATCATGAACGGTGGAGACCTCAAGTTCCACATCTACAACATGGGGAACCCTGGCTTCGAGGATGAGCAGTGGTCTTCTACACGGCAGAGATCTGCTGTGGGCTCCTCTCCCCTGACCTGGACTGGAGGCAGATGCCTGAGCCCCCCAAGCGCAGCTTTCTGCAGAGGCTTTTCCAATGCCATGTAAGAGACAGGGAGGTGGTTATTTTTGGAGGGGAGGATTGCCCTGGAGTCTCCCCAGGACCCCTTTGTCTTATTGCCTGCTGTCTGTCTGTCCCTCACAGCCGGCTGACCTCACCATCAGCACCACTGTCCATCCCCCACACCTAGCTGCCATGAACTCACACTCTCCTGCAGCCAAGTCCACCTGCCAAACCCCAGCCAGGCCACTGGCACCATCCTGACTCCTGCTCTTTCCGTCCTGGGGGCCAGCCCCCAGCTCCCCCGTGCCCTCTCGGGGTTCTCTCGGGTCAGGATCCCTGGGAATGCAGGATGTGGGCACAGATGGATGTGGGATGCCAGCACGGGCAGGAGGTGGTGGAGGGGGCAATGGGGCCCGAGCCCAACCCTGGCAGCTCCCCAACCTCCTTGCCCCCATCCCCAGGGCACATCCAACCCTGTCTTGGGGGTTCCCACTGCAGGACCACCCTTCCCAATGCCCACACCACCCCCCCAAGCCAGTGCCAGGGCAAGGGGCCAGGGCAGGGATCTATTTTTGCTGCGTTTTAGCCTGTTATCTTATCACCAGCTTGGTGTGTGACCTCTGTGAGCACGGGGAGGGGGGGTGGCTCTGGGTCTATCTGTGCTCTCCAAATAGAAGCAAAGGCAGCCTTGGAATGGGGGTGACACCCCAGCTCCCCCCCGCGCTGCTGCGGCAGGAGGGATGGGGTCACCCCGACAGAGGCCCCTAGCCCCTGCCAGGGCAAACAGCCTCCCCCCTCCTGATCCAGCAACTCGGAATGGGCTCAGAGAAGCAAATTCTCTGGAAGGTGGCTGGGCTGTTGTGGGGAAGGGTGTTCAGGGGACTCCTTCTATCCCTATGGGACAGCTCAGGAAGTCCCAACCTTCCCTTGGGGCACTGGTGTGGTGGGGCACAAGGGCACAGCATATGTGGGCAGGGGAGGGGTCATGCTGCAGGGGAGTGGGTGCTGTGGTTGCCTGCTTCCCCCTGCCACCATGCCTTTGGGCCCTGGTCAGTCTCTGCCTCCTGATGCCTTTGGTTTACGTTGGATCTGGTTTTGTATGTTTGTAGAGAGCTGTAAATATTTATACCTTGAGCTCCTGGATGTACATCTTTAAGCTGAAAGCTGCCGACAGAGCTGTGTGGTGACTTTACATGGGGATGGGGAGGATGTTCTGTGGGGGTTGAGGGACTGGCAGGGTCATTCTCAGCTTTTTTAAGTCCTCCAGCATTTTCTCTGTCCTCTTACACCATGGGATATGGGTGGGAGGGTGCTGGATGCCCACCCCAGAGTGGGGCCATGAAATCTTCTCAGGCATCCTCTTGCTGGCATGCAGGATGCAGCCATGCCCTCAGTACCCCTAGTCTGGCAGGACCTGGCTTGGCATTGCCAGCCGAGGGTCCAGAGGTGTCCAGGCAGGTCTGACCTGTGGCTGGGGCCTCATTCTGCCCTGGGAAGGCAAGTGGTGCTGTAGCATACATGGACTCAGCCATCCAGACCAGCCGTGCTCCCTCCGTCCCTGATGGAGAGGAGCCTTCCGGTGTCTGAGGTTGGTGCTGGGACCCAAATTCCAAACCTGATGTGTGTGGTACCACATAGTGCTGCTGCTCTCTGGCCTGGTGCTGTGCCTGTAGCACTGCCATCCCTTCCCTCATAGGCTTGGTGGATGCAGCCAGCAGCATGGTGACAGTGTGGGACCCCTGAGGAGTGTCTGGAGGAGATGCTGAGGTGACATCAGGAGCTTGTGGAGGGTCCTGGGGGTGTCCCAATTAATCAGACTCCCCCAGAGGGTCCTGGGTGCCTTGTGGGCACAGCTTCCTAGCAGACTGTGTCTCCACGTGCTGCTCCAGAAAGTCCTGGAGCATTTTCTGTGTGTGCCATGGCACAGCGTGACTTCCAAGAGCTGCAGAGGGGCCTGTGCCCCCCAAGTCTCCCTGCTTCCTTCAGCCCAGAGCTGCAGGGGTGGCTCTGCCCAGGCTGTTTTGGTTCTTCTCACAAACAACAGCGTGTCCTTGTGCTGAGGCCTTGTGCCCAGGAGCAGCAGCTCCAGCTGGGATAACAATGCTCCCAGCTGGATCGCAGCTGGGGGTCCCTCTGCCACTCCAGTTCCCAGTGCTGGGGGGATTGCAGCCTGCCCGTGGCTCTCACCCACTCCCCCCTGGCATGTCGGACCCATCACTGCTTGGCATGTGTTTGGCACAGGCTCTCAGCAGTGGCTCAGGAAATCCAAACCCTCCTGATTTTTCCTCCCTCCATGTACAGGTGTGTGGGGAGTGGGGGGATGAAACCCAGCCCCGAGGAGAGCTGCAGCAGGGAGTTGGGAGTCACCCAACTGGAGCTGGAGCACGGATCCGATGGGGGTTTCCCTGTAGGCAGTTGGGAAGGGGATGGTGCAGCTTTTGGCTTTCTCCTGGTCCCACCAGCATCTCCACCTGACTGCTCGTCACTGGCACGACATGAGGTGTCTCCTCTTGTGCATGATGGAGAAGAGCAGCCCTGGCGATGGAGTGGAGCCGTCCTGGGGAGCAGTAGGACCCTTCCTAGAGGGCAGGTAGAATCTGTATAGTCTGTAGGGTGCTCATCAGGGTGGGCTGGGGGAGGTGAGGAGCTCCCTGGGGTTGGTGCAGCCAGGGCTGACCTCCCCCTTGGCCAAGTTGTTGCGACAGCAGAGAGGAAGGTCAGGTTCCTTGCAGGAGGGTGCAGGGGCTGACGTCAAAGGAAGCAGCTGGTGATTCATGGGTTCTTGGGAGCACTGGTCTCTGGGGCTGTAACTCATCCTAGAAATGTCATTTTATCCTTGAGTGTTATCTCTACTCTGCTGTTGCCCACCGCTTCCAGCCTGGGGCAGATAATCCAGCCTCTCAGGGAGGTACAGGGCTACTCCTTGCCTCCCAGCTGCAGGCTCAGGGCCTTAATGTACTTAATGTTCAGCTTTATACAGGCTGAAAAAGGAGCTGTGTTAGGTTGGGGCTGTGCAGGGCAGAAGGGAGAGCTCTGCACCACCTGAAACACTCTCATCTGTGTGATGTGTATGAAGCATCCCCAGTGCTCTGCATTGCCCAGCCATCCTGGGTGCCCACTGATCCCACACATTTACAGGTGCCAGTGATGCCAGGTGATCCCACACTGTGGGGTTTGATCTTGTGTAATGCCACCACAGTAAGGGCTCTGCAGTGGGGTCTGGTCCTGGTTCTTGCATCTGGTGTTTGCTGAGGTTGGGCTGAGCCTGGCTCTAGTTATTCTAGGGTGCTTTTGCCCTGAGATGGTGTTGTCCCATCATTATCCATTGTTATCATCTGCTGTAACCCACCTTTAGTCATTGTTATCTGTCAGAACCTGTGCAGGGGCAGCCGTGCCATGGGCCTCCAGCATCATGAGCCATGGGGTTTGTCCCTGGCGCAGGGGACAAAGCACCAGAGGAGCTGTGTGGGGAGGCTGCACCTCAGCTCCTGCCCTCATCTCACTGCCCCACGGATGGTGCTGGCTGAGCTCCAGCGTAGGCTACAAGCACACGTCCACCCACCCGCGTGCATCTGCTCAGCAGTGACCCACAGCCCCCGGCAGATGCGCGGGGAGCTGGGTCTGCCCTTGGCCCCTGCCGTAAGTGATGGCTCTTATCTCCCAGCTGACAAGCCAGCATCCTTCAGCAGCCCTACTTAAGGCCGAGCGCTCGCAGGGCTGGGGCAGAGGAACGCTCACCGCAGAGACACCAACCCACAGCCCACGGCTCTGTCTGCACCGGGGAGATGCTGCCTGCCACATCCAAGCTCTGTGCTGCCATCTCCTACCGGCACCTGCGCAACATGACCGGTGAGGGGCTGGGGTATGGGTTGGGGAAGCTTCTTTCAGTGGGCTGGCAGCATGGGAGGAGGTTGGAGGTTCTGGGGATGCTCTTTCTTCCCCATGCCATGTTGCTTTCTGGGTTTTGTGTTTTACTATCTCCACGACCTGCTGCTGGGATCTGAGGGGGGTCACTGCATGCTGCTGCTGTCCAGGGAGGGTGGGCTATACCCAACACTCCCACTGGCTGCAAGGATTTTTATCATAGAATGTCCTGAGTTGGAAGGACCCACAAGGACCATTGAGTCCAGCTCCTGTCTATGCACAGGACAACCCAAAAAATCACCCCATGTGTCTAAGAGCATTGTCCAGATGTGTCTGGAATTCTGTCAGGCTTGGTGCTGTGACTACTGCCATAGGGAGCCTGTTCCAATCCTCCACCACCCTCTGGATGAAGTACCTTTCCCTAATATCCAACATAACCCTCTCCTGGCAGATTCTCATGCTGTTCCCTTTGGTCTTGTTGCTGATCTCCAGGACACCAGCTTCTGCCCCTGTCCTTCCCCTCCAGAGGAAGCTCTAGATCGTGATTTCTCTCCTCATCACAGTCTATAGCTTCCTCATGAGAGGAAGCTCTTGTACTGTATTTCTGCAGCCTTTCTTTAGCATTGCTTCTCAGTATTTTTACAACTGCCATGTGCCGTGTATCTCAGACCTGGAGCAAAGCCTGTGGTTGTTTAGGACAGTTCCTGTCCCAGAGCCATGTGATGGCAGTCAACTGCTCTCTCTGCCTGTAGGGACTCAATGAAGACACAACCAGAGCCTTTTTTTCAGTGGAAAATAACTAGAGCAAGCTATGGTGTAAGCAGCATGGTGCTTGGTTCTGGCGAGTGATGTGCTCTCTGCTCACAGGGCTGAGGAGACAAGCTGCTGTTGCCATCAGCCAGGAGCTGAGCAAGCTCGCCAGCCGCAGCCCAGGACCTGGCACATGGATCAACCAGGTCCGCAGGAGGAGCTCCTTGCTCAGTAAGTGATCGGCAGGCAGTGCTCTGCCCCTTTGCTGGGTGGTGACCACCACAGGTCAGGGCTTGGGAGGGTGGCTGGAGGAAAACCTGCTCGTGGGTAGCCTGTGCTTTGGCTAACAATGGACAGAAGCAGGTGAGGAGGGAACTCAGTTTACTTCCCCAGTCCCTGGGCACAGAGAAGTGTATTTGATGTAGATAAAGCTTATCTGGTGTTGGGGTGTATTAGCTGCTCACTGCTGCTTTGCTCTGATCCTGTGCAGGCTCAAGGCTGGAGGAGAAGCCCTTCAGCGAGATGGAAATGTCTTACATAAAGCAAGGAGAGGAAGCCCTCCAGAAATCACTCAGCATCCTTGAGGACCAGGATGGCTGGAAGACAGAGACAGTGGTGGTAGGTGCTCTGCTTTGCAGCAAACTGACATTCTTCTCCAGTAAATATTTGGGATGTTAATTCTGCCTTCTCCTCTGCAGCATAACGGAGACAAAGTGTTGAGCAAGGTGCTGCCAGACGTGGGCAAGGTGTTCAGGCTGGAGGTGGTGATGGACCAGCCCCTGGACACAGTGTACAGCGAGCTGGTGGACAACATGGAGCAGATGGGAGACTGGAATCCCAGTGTCCAAGAAGTCAAGGTAGGAAGCAAAGCACAAGTCAGCCAGGTCTCAGCCAGGGCCTCACACACAGCTGCTGCTCTGAGCACAAGGGGAAGGGCCAAGGAATCACTTTACCCATCACAGCCGGAGCAGAAAGATTTCTCCACAGCTCTTCAGGAATAGAGAAGCCAGACTTTATCTAGTCTGCTTCCTGCTGCAGACACAGAACTTGTTCTGCAGTAATCATGTTGCTGCTGCAGCAGAAGTGAGCCTGCAGCAGCTCAGCTCATCTGCTCTTACGCTGCAGGAAATGCACCTTCCTGCAACGGAGCAGCAACATTTGTTGATGTGTTAGACTTGTACTGTTACTGGAGGAGAAACTAGCCCAGTACCCTGACTGATGGGCAGGAAAGGGTGTTTTGGTATTCCACAGCTTGTCTGGAGTAAGAGAAGCATTTAGAGAAGTCTCTTGAAAACTCACGTTCTGCATGCTGGCACGAAGCAGGTTATTGGAACGCTCTTTTTTGCCAGAGGATATATTTGACCACCCAGTCACCAGAGCTGGCTTTTAGCTGTGCTTGCAGTAAATACTTCAAATTAACATTTTAATTGTAAACTGCCCAGATTCTTCAGAAGATTGGCAAGGACACAGTGATCACCCATGAGAAGGCAGCTGCTCCCCCTGGGAACATCGTTGGGCCACGGGACTTTGTGAGCGTCCGGTGCTCCAGGAGACGTGGCTCTACCTGTGTCCTGGCTGGGATGGCCACCAAATATGGAGCAATGCCTGAGCAGGAAGGTTTCGTAAGGTAAGAACCTTCTGCATTCACTTACAGCAGCTGGGATGAAAGTCAAACTCATAGATGAGCTTTTAGTGTGGGCTTGGAGTAACTAGGATTTGTCTCAGGAGCAGGGACTGAGGAAACCCCAGCTCACTGTGATGTTTGAGGTGAAGTGTGATGATATTGTCTAACTCCTGCTCCTGTCCTCTGCCAGAGCTGAGAACGGCCCCATGTGCATGATCCTGCGCCCGCTGCCCGGCAGTCCCTCTCAGACCAAGCTAACCTGGCTGCTCAGCGTAGACCTGAAGGTAAGTTTTCCAGTGCACATTTTGAAGGCAAAGCGGGAGTGGCACTTGAGGCATGTTCCACTGATGGGCTGTTCCTGCTCCTCTCCAGGGCTGGCTCCCAAAGAGCATCATCAACCAGGTCCTCTCCCAGACGCAGGTTGACTTCGCCAACCACCTCCGGCAGCGCCTGGCACGGGTGGTGCCTGCGAGCTGCTGAC
Organism: Galbula dea; assembly: GCA_013399015.1. NCBI lineage: Eukaryota > Metazoa > Chordata > Aves > Piciformes > Galbulidae > Galbula > Galbula dea. The sequence continues at coordinate 1,540,945 of VWZX01011013.1, read as the reverse complement.
CACACTGACCCACAGCGGAATGCTTTGGTCAGGGTTAGGGGAGGGTTAAGTCAGACACAGTTTAAGTACAGCCTGTGCTAATTAGCCAAGGCCTTGAAGAGTAGATGCCACTAATTAAGAGAGAGTTTCAATAGATAAGGTTTAACTGACTCCTTAGGGAGGTCGCAGGGGCCTGGCTGGGCCAGCACACACTCATTGTCCAAATGAAGGACCAAAACATGGAGGCAACTCTTGCAATTTCTCTGTGGCCACTGTGCCCTCCCTCACTAAAGCTTTATTTCTTTATTAAAGCTAATTAATTAGTGGTGTCTGCTATTAAAGGCCTTGGCTGATTAGTTATTAGGGAGATCCCAGACACCTCCCAGGGCAGGCAGGAGGACTAGCACATGCTCAGTGAAGCAAACACAGGACTTAACCTCCAATTTTACTCCCCTCCTTCTCCCAAAACACAAACACAGCACTTACTTACCTGAAGATTTTATTCCCTCCTCCCCCAGTGAAGCAGCTCTAATTTATTTTTCCTGAACAGGCACACACAAAGTGTCAAATTATTTATTCATTCAAAGCTCTGCAACAATGAGCACTGGCAGGAGATCCTGATTCATCAATGCAGTCAGCAGAAGGAGATCTTGACTGTCTCTACTTTGAGTTTAAATCTCACTCATAACAAGAAAAAACAAACACACGAACAAGAGTTAAAGCATTTATTTTTAAACTGATTTCCAGTTTGTGGGAAAAACCAAAAACCAACAACATACAGTTTGGCCAGCAGCCCAAATGTCAGTCATCCATGCAGCAGGCCTCACCCAACACTGTCCTTCAGGCTGGGAGCTGGTGTTTGTTTTTGATCAGTGTTGGTATTGCTTCTGCCAAATGCACCACAGCAGACAGGTCCAAGAACCTGCTCTCACCAAGTAACTGATGCTTACAAGGCTGGTACAGCACAGGAGACATGACCTAACACAACACCTGCTGCTTCAGCTAGCTACACTGGAAATGTGACTGAAGATGCCGGGAGATGCCCACAAATAGCACAATACTTACTAGAACTGCACTCACTCAGACTCCAGCACAGGGGTGGAGCAGGTAACAAATATATACACAACACCTGCCCTGGCTCTGGTGTCTTTCCTCCTGGGCTGGTTGCTGCCAGTGCTGTGTGTTCCTCTCTAATAAAAGCCATCAGACTGGAGACCCTCTGGTGTCATCTGTGTCAGTGCTGCATCCTTTAGGGCTCCCAGGGTGGGCTTCGTCTTCCGTCGACCTCTGTCTCCACGTGGTAGAGGACATCTGCCAGCGTGTGTTCCACCACAGCACCCCAGCCCATGTCACTCATCTGCACAGGGAAGGAAGGACAGGACAAAGAGTGAATGGCCTTGGTGTACAGCAGCATTCCAGGACTGTTTCTCTCCTAAAAACATTAGTGGGGGGAAGAAAAATTTCCAAAAGTTTCCTTCAACAAGAACTCAGCCTTTGACTGAGCTAAGAGGGGAACCCAGGCCAGAATAGGGACTTCACAATCAGTCAAGAGGAACAAGGCAGCACCTACTATTTAGTGAAAATTTAGCTACAATTTAGCCAAGCTACTTGTTTGTTAGGCTCTCTGGCCTTAAATATTTTTAAATACAATCCTTATGGCTATGTTATGCAAGTACAAAGGCTTGAGGACAGGTACAGGCTCAGTATAAATCAAGCCTCACCACCACAACCAGGTTTCAACCACCCTTGGTTTCAGTCAATGCAGGGGGTAAAAAGCTTCCATGATTTTATTACTCACCGGCCGGTAAGTGATATCTCTGGGTGGGTACTTGAAATATGGCCCAAAGTTTATAGACACCTGTGGAAGACATTTGTCATTAGATCCAAGAAAACAACCAAATTTCTTTAGTCTTTAGTCCTCATCCCTTCCTGAGCTTCAGCCTACCTGCTCCTGGTCCTTGGCAGGAAAAGAGATGTTTGTTCAGTGGTTTGATAAAGTCACATCACACACTGAACAGCCACATTGCTCCAGAATCAATTCACCACAATAATTCCATCTTTCCTCCTCCCTGCTTGACACACCCCAGAGTGCCCACTCTCTGCAGTACTAGAACTATACCAGACTTAGGAACGACCTTGTGAAGGTGTTACCTACCGTGCAGCCTTTGTACAGTGAAATGGCAGGAAAATAAACCCCTTCAAAGATGTCCTTAAAGGCAACTCCTTGGTTGGCACCATTCTTGAAGAATATTATCTGAAAACAAAAAAGGTGTGTGTTTGGTTCTCCCCCCTCCATGATGCTAACTTTCCTGACCTTTCTGGAGAACTGGAAAATGACCTTCAAAAGGCAACTGAACCTACACTCCCTTTACCTGAAGCCATCAGTGACTCCAGTCCCAGCACTAACACCACAACCAAAGGGCACAGCTGGTTTGCTGAGTTCAACTTTATTGTTGCTTTAATAAAAGCATTCTTGGTTTTGATGAACTAATGAGCAGCCTTGCTTTGTACTCATTAAATGCAAGCAAGGGCCCACTCTCCTGGAGTTCTGCACTCTCCACCTCCCACTGCTGAACTTACCTGGCTTCCAGGTGCCTGCTTTAGGCTCTTCTCTGCTTTGTCCACAAAGTCCTTCTCTTCAAAGTACAAGTAGCTTTTGAATTTGATCAAAGCCTGAAATAGCAGGAGACAACCATCTCAGAAGTAAGCCAGAAAACCTGTTACCTTTAGTGCCAGGTCAGAGAGCAGGAGGCCTGCTCAGGGCCAGGCATGTCTGCTGTATCAGGGGACCTGTGAACAGTGATTCACAGATCTCAAATACTTTAGAGCCAGGAGGGGAACAGGAGACATGGGCAGCTTCACTCAGCAGCCCATGCAGAGGCTTTCCTGGCAGAACCTCTGGGTGGTTCTGGGTATTTTGTTTTCTGAGCTCAGCACTCCGGACCTCTCCATGTTCTGAAACACGGTGGTACCCAGAGGCAGAATGGAAAGGCTGCACTCACATGGGGCAAAAGTTGAGGCTAGAGCAACCTGGTTTCCACTCATCCACCTATAGCCAAGGCTTAATCCAATCATGAACTCCACACCTCACCTTGTCTTTGTAAGTGTCAGGCAGTGATTTGGCAGTCTCAGTGTCTTCTGGAAGACTGATGTAAAATCCCAGCACATCACCCTGTCCATAGCCAGATGAATAGTGTTTCCCTATCGACTGGTGAAACTTTGTTCCCTTTTTGCTGCGCCAGGAGTAACTGAACTTGTCATATCCCAGAGGTGCCTGGAGGTTTCCTGTGGAAATCAACATTTCTTCATCAACACACAGGTGGAGCAGGAGGACCTCTGTGTGTCCCACTCCAAGTTTTGGAATTATGATTATATTTGGTTAACAAATACAACTGCCATTAGTACAAATGCATTGACTATAGTGTTAAGCAAGGTCAGGCATGCAACAGCACGAAGGATCCACCCTGACTGCAGTTCTGCACAACTTAGATCACCTGTAGAGTTTCCCCTTAAGAAGAACATTGAAGAAGTGGGAGAGCTCTAAATTACTGGAGAAAGAAATATAGGAACCAGCTGGAGTCCACCACAAAGAAACATCTGATAAATGATTTACCTAGTGGCTGTGACCAGCCTAATCTGGCAGCTGTGTCTGGAGGCATCTCATCCATGGATATTTCAAAGTACCAGGCTCCTTTCCGCACCCCGTGTGAGGCTCGTACCATTGAGTAGCCTTTCTCACCCACAACAGTCAGTCTGTCATCAGAAATCTTCAACTGAGGGGCTGTGGTGGATGAGAGATGATTTGAAACTGTAATTTGTCATTTCTAACACATGGTGTCACAAGGCAAGTGAGCACACAGAAGTGGCTTTAGTATTTGCATCTCTTAAAGCAATTACATCAGAAACACCCAAACCAATCAGGTTACTACAGGAGGTGGCCCCCGGGGAGAAGAGCTGGAGCTACAACTAGCAGAGGAGTAGCAAGCTTCCTACCTCGGTCGTGCAGGGCGAGGAGGACTCGTTCATACAGGCAGGCTCGGTAGAGGTCCCCAGGAATAGGCTTTCCTGCCCAACAGTCCAGCTCTAGCTTCTCTGGGTCAGGTGCGTGGGGGTCAGGCTCAGCCAAGATGTAACGGTAGCCATCCTTATTGAAGGGGTGCTCCAGAGGGTACCCGTGGGGTGGCAAGCGCTGAGCAGAGAACAACGGGTCGCTGCCAAACACAGAGATGACAGGTTGGCATCTTGTGGTGGCTGTGGTTCAGCCAACCTAACCTGGGACAAGGTCTTAAAGCTCTAACAGCAGCACTCACAACCTGCAAGCTGCTTTGCTTCCAAGAGACTGAGCCAAATGAGCATACAGTCATCTACAAAATGAGTCTGTCTTCATCTGTTTCAAATAGTTTCTAGGGTGTCACAGGGATACAGCATGATCTCCACAGATGTACCAAGGGCACAGACAAAACCCCAGCAGGTGGCAGTTGGAAGGGACCTCTGGGGATCTTCCAGTCCAACCATGCCTGCTCCAGCAGGGTCACCCAGAGCAGGTTTCCCAGGATCACCTTCAGGTGGTTTGGAATCTCTCCAGAGAAGCAGACTCCACAACCTCTCTGGGCAGCCTGGGCCAGGGCTCTGCACCCTCACAGGAAGGATTTTTTTTTCCTTACGTTTACATGGAACAAGCAGGAGGCAGCTTCAGGCATCAAAAGCTAAGCCATTCCTCTCAGCAGCACACACCACCTTGCCTGGAGATGCTCATCACTGTGCCTCCAGATCAGCTTCTCTCCTACCTTCTGGTTTTCTTGGCTGTTCCCGTGGTCCCTCCGTCTTGCTGCTTGCGCTTTGCTCCCCGTCCCTTGCCGCTGCCTCCTGCAGCCATTCCCCCTGGACATGGAAAGCAGAGTGTATGACAGAGCTGATGGGCAGGGAGAGCCCGTGAGCACAGAATCTCCACAGACAGAGGGAGGCAGGAGCAGCCAAATTCAATTCAGTTCATGAGCTCAAGAATCTTCTTCCACTTTACTGAAAGCGAACACAGAAAAATCCAGCATTTTTTGGTAGCTCCTAGTCCACTTTTGAAACACCTAAATTTAGAGTGGAAGCTAGGAGAGATTTAGCCACAAAATGAGCTCAGTTCAAGCTTTTAAGGTGAGAATCCAGAATCTTTTTCTGTCATCAAAAGACCTACAGCCAGCAGCATCAAGATCCACCTCAAAAGCATTACTGTGATTTGCTTTCATGGAGATTCCAGCCACAGTTCCAATTTACTTCTGCAAAAGCAGCAGCAAATCCAACCTAAAGCCCACACTGGCTGAGGTCATCATCCCAGGGACAGGCTGGGAGAAAACACTCTGGCACCAAGAAGCACTTAACACTGAATTTCCAACTATGAACCAAAATATACCTAAAGTTGAGGAAAAATGAGAAGCAATAGAGGTGTTTCTCTTCAGTACCATCAAAATCAGTGCTGCAATTGGGCAGTGAATCATTTTGTATTGCAGCACCCAAAAGCTTCACATCAGCTGTAATCAAACTATTCCCAGTATGAAAGTTTAACAAATTCAACTGTATCTGGATTTTATCATTACAGGATTTTGGAAAAGATCAGTGTTGATTTACAAGGAAAGCTATAAACTAGAGAATTTGTATGTACTGTAGATAAACACCTTTATGAACCACATAGTGTGTCAGAACTAAAAATACAGTCAGCTTTTAAAGGACCAGCATTGCCCTTACAGGGTAAGGGACTCAATCCATATTCTGCACAAACATGACATGATTGCAGATGCACTTGCTAGTTTTAGTGCAGGTAAAGTTTGTCTGATATCCCTTATTTGCCTAAACAACCACAGATTCAGAGCACTTATTTAGTCATTAAGATACAGAACTACAACAAATCAGATCAAATGACCTGAACCAGGCATTAAGATATGAAACTACAACATCAGGTCAAATCATACTAAGTAAAAATAAATATAGGTGAAACCAGAACTTTGAACTAGTCAAGTGAGGCAGAATATGATGATTAAAAGCTTCTAACTGCTAAAGATTAGAAAGTGACATTGCTGTTTTGTATTAAAGTATTATTGCAATCACATCAGGGCACGCTTTTGATTCCTAATTGTCTTTAGCTTCTAAGGTAACTGAGCAAAAAAAGCTTTGCAAACAAGAATACTTAAGGTTTAGAAGCTGAAAGGTAAATATTCACCTCCCAAAGAGGCTCCACCTGTAAGAACAGAAGTGGCACCACATACTCATCAATCTTCCAGAAAGTAAATAAAACCCACCCAGTGCATGAAATGGGAGACAATGCAGCCTTAGATATCTACAGCCCTGTTCTAACAAGCCCCAAACACCTCCTGACAGCAACTATGTGACTGTGTTTAATACAGAACAGTGTAGCCTTGAGCCTGAGGAACTCCCATGGCAGTTCATGTTCCTGCAGGAAGATTAGCTCAGGTAACCCCAGACAGCTCAGCAAAGCTGTCAGCACTGTTCTCATCCCACAGAGGAAGCAAGGGGAAAATGCAAGCAGTGATTATAAGGAATAATAAAGACTTTCCCCGAGTACTACCAAAACTCAGTGAGGAAAACAGGAAATCTGAATATTAAAAGAAGGTAAAATGGAGTCATTATGGAAAGAAAAAACCTGACAAGCTCAGCTTTCTTCCAAGCATCTTGATTTAGCTGATGGCCATGAAGAAAAAGCTGAGTGTTCACAAGAAGGTAAAATGAATCTCTCTCTACAGAAAGGCACAGTGAGACTGTCTGAACATGTTCCAAACACAAAAAACACCACCTCAATTCATCAGGCAGATATAACTGTAGCACCCCAGCTGACTGCACAAACACCCTGCTATGGGACAGGGAAAACACAGCTCAGCCTCAACTACCCCAAAACCACCCCACTAAAGAACTTGCCATTTAAGCTTCCACTCGTGGACACAGCATTGTTCTGCTTCTGGTTGTCATAGGCAGGACCAATGTTGGCAAGATCCTGAAAGAGAGATGCAAGGACTGGGTCAGATCTACCACTCCCAGCCTGAGCAGGGCACTGGCCAAGCTTTGCTTGTCTGACCAGCACAAAGAGCCCTTGTCCCTTCCTCCCCTTGTCCCTCAGCACCTTCTCCCTCCATCTCTAGTCACATACTTGGTCTACAAGTCCAAACTTGGGGTAATCTTCTTCTGGGTCTTTACTTCCTGGGTCTGGATGCTCTTTGACCAAGAAGACATCTCTTTCTTTACACTAAAACAGAGAAGTTCAAGTTATGCAGATTAAGAGCATATCAAGCTCATTAACAAGTGTTTAAATCATTAACAGGTACTCTTGGTATCAACCACACAAGCAGCATCAGAAGCTTCACCATTTGCCTCCGAATCCAGACCCCAGCACACAAACATCACACAACTGCAGAGGAAACCCTCCATGAGGCTAGCTCCAAACACTTACCATAGTTTTGACAATATTATTAGGCCAAGTCATTTTCCCAGGTCTCTGCCTTGTTGTCATGCACTCCCAGTACTTATCAATGAACGGGATAATGTCCTGCAACAAACAAACCAACCACGGCTGAGTCCTAACAGCATGGGTCTGCCAGGCTTGCTGGCAGCGTTCCTCTCCACTCGCTCTGCACTGCAGCCAGAGACAGGTAAACCCAGGATGGGGTCCATAAGCCCGGGATGGGCTCTGTATGCCTGGGATGGGCTCCATACGCCCGGGATGGGGCCCGTACGCCCGGGATGGGTTCCGTATGCCCGGGACGGGTTCCGTAACAGCCATACCTTATCTTTGGAGAACATAGTTTTTGGGTGCTCATCTTGTGTCCTCGACTGCCAGGTTAAGTTGGCCAGAGCACTAAGGCACATTTCCTTGAGATCTTAAAAAAACAAAGATAGACCAGAGCTAGAGGCACACTTCCTGTGTAGGCAGCAATCACCAAACACAGCACCCACAGCTACCCTGAGCAGCAGCAAAACCTTCCCAAACCCTGTCCTAGCCCAGCAGCCCTCACTACACAGAAGATTTTCACCACCTTACTAGGTTAGTAGCAAAAGGGCAAACTCTTCTTAGAAGCAGATGAATGTGCTTGTTGCCAAGAAGGGGATTTGCTGGTCACGTTTGAGGTGTTTCTGCAGAATCGTCCCACCAACTTCAGGCAGAATGAAGCCTCCAGGATTATCCTGCACAAAATTCCAGTGACTTACTTGCTTGCTTTCTTAAGAAGTAGGTGTTCCCACTGTGATGGCAAACGTTGCAATGGAAACTGTAGTTGGTCATGAAAGGCAGGCATGATCTGGAAAAGAGCACAGGGATCTGTGAGAGCTGGTGTACATCTTACTACAGCAGATTAAGAGATTATTTGTTCTCTACTATATCAATTACTTTTATTATATTCCTATGATTCTTCTACTATCATTTTATTATCCTTTTTTATTATGATTTATTATTCTTTTCTACATTAATTACTCCAAGTTAACAAATTTATCCTTTTCTCTCTCTCTCCAAAACCAGAAATGCCTTACAGGTTCAGTGATCTTTTCATGAAATGAGGTTTACCATGGGCATCAAGAAAAGCCACAAAGCTCTTGAAAAGAAGGTAAGCAAGCTAAGTGTCACCTTCTTGTTTTAGAGAAATCTTGAAATTCATTCAGCAAAATAAGAGACAACAATCCAGAAGCTCTGGACAAGGAGCTCCATCTGAGTCAGTTAATTTTTAACTGAAGTCCAGAGCATTTTCTAGAGGCAAAATACAACCAAAAAAGATTAAGTTTTTAGTAAGTCTAAGGTCAGTTCCCCATAGGTTCTAGACAGAAAGTTGCATTTCCTTTTCACTTACACAGGATTTCACCTTTTGTTCACTCCCACTGACAGGGTCTGCTGAATCCCCTCTGCTCTCCAAAACACACTCCTAGGCCTCCACAGCCCTGAGCCCCAGGGTGGCTCTGACAGTCTCAAAGTCTGGACAACGACTTTCTGACATTGAAATGTACAACCATAAAGACATCCTGCAGGGCTGGGATCAGCTTTTGATGTTTACAAAACTCATTAGTGCCCAAGGACCCCAGTTCACACTAAACACTTCCACTTCTCCTGCCCTGAGTCTCAGGCCCAGTTCTAGGCTGGGTTACGTACGTGGTGTCGATGCCAAAGGTGTCTGCAGTGAACCACTTGGTGCAGATCCCACACTGCAGCTCAATCTCGCCGAGCTGCCGCCCGTTCTCCTCGTCCACGGAGCCTGCCTGAGCATCCAGGGCTTCTGAGTTGTCCCCAGCAGCTTCCTACAAGCAGAGCAGATCAGCAAACTTGCACTTGGCTTAAAGACTGAGCCAGACAAGAAAGAAGTTTTGTGCAGTAACCTGTTGAGACAGGAGAATTCAGAGGGACTAGGATGGTTTTGCCTTGAACAGTCATGCTGTCTGTGAGCTGGAACTAGATTCAGTTAGTTAGAACCGGTCAGAGAGGTCAGAATTTAATTTCCAGAACAATTCTTCACAGAACTACAACTGGAGCTAACAGGATGGAAAGTTCTTCTTGTCTGAGCCACAGAAAAGTGTTCAGACTTTGGTTTAGATTAACTACCACTCTGTGTTCATCTCACCCCTGACTCAGCTTGGAAAACACAGGATGCTGATTAGTCCTAACACATCATGCACTGCCACACATCTGTTTGTTACACAGGAACATTTCACACTTGCCCTTTTTCTACACCAGCTACAACCTGTGGCTATCTTCCACTTTACATCTCCCCTGTCAACTGTGAAAAGACTTAAGATCACAACCAAATAAGAATCCTTTGGGAAAACACAGTGGTGGTGAAAGAAAAACAAAACAACGAAGGGGAGGGGCCTAGCAGTCTAGTGAACAGGCACCCCAGGGACAAGCCTCAACATCAGCCTGCAAAGACCCAGAAGAGGGAAGACTGTTTCCTAGTCCAGGATTGTCAGCTCTTCCAGGGTCCCACACAGAATCCACCCCACAAGGACAGCTCTTTTGTGGTGTCTGGAAGCAAGGGCTGCGAGGCACCATCCTTACCAAGAGGCTGCACGGGCAGCACTGGGCACTCTCACACTCTCTACCTGTCCCAGCTTCGCAGAACTCACCCCCATGGGACTGGGCCTCTCCCAGTGAGCCCTGGCTGCCCACAGCCACCTACCAGGGGATCCTTTCCATTGGCAGACTCTGTCTCCAGAGCTGTAGTAACATCGACCAGGGCAGCATCTCCCCTGTGAGAAAGCAATTGAGTATCTGAGAGAAGGCTCTACCTCGACCCTGGTGTAACCGTGGCAGGGCAGGGTCTGGCCCTGGGGCCTGACGTGTACTGGGGCAGCCTGGCGCAGACTGGCCCCAGGGCTTAGCATGGACACGGGCATCCTGGCATGGACTGGGGCAGCCTGGCCCTGCTGTGGACTGGGGCACTCGCGGTGCCGCTGGGGCAGAAGGCGCACCCAGAACCTCATGGCTTCCCAGGGGAGGGATCTAGGACCCCTCCGGTACCCTTATGGTTCCCAGGGCTGGGGGATGCGGAGACATCTTGGTCCAGAGGGGGCGGAGCAGGCTCGGGGGCGGAGCGGACCATACCCGGTCTCGGTGTCGGTAGCGACCGGTTCGGGCGGGGCCGGAGGCTCGGCTGCGGGAGGGTCCGGGGCGGGTTCGGCCCCTTCGGGAGCAAGAGCCACAGCACCAGAACCTGCTGCCACCGCCGCCATCTTCCCGCCTCTGTGTTCTCACGAAAAGAGACACCTTCAGCTCTCGCGAGACTTCGTCTTTCAAAGGGCAATGCCTTCTGGTGGGGCCCACCGCGGGCGGAGGGAGTAGCAGCGCCACCTACCGCCTGGAACGACAGGCTCGGGAGCTGTGACGTCACCATACCCGCCGTGACGTCACCCAGCCAAGGCCTGGAGGCATACCCCACGTCTCCCGTGCCCAGCGAACAGGAGGATGCTCCAGCAGCACCCGTGTGCTCTTCTCTGACACTGGCCTTGTGCTGGGGAGTCCCGCAGGAGGATTGAGCTTGTTTCATGGAATAATAGAATTGTTTAGGTTGGAGAAGATGTCAAAGGTCACCAAGTTCAACCATCGACCCAACACCACCATGCCACTTAAACGGTGTCACATAGTGCCAGGTCTACATGTTTTCAGAACGCCTCCAGGGATGGTGACTCCACCACTGCCCTGGGCAGCCTGGGCTAGGGCTTGACAACCCTTTTGGGGAAGAAATTGTTCCTATTGTCCAACCTGAATCTCCCCTGGTGCAACTTGAGGCCATTTCCTCTTGTACTATTGCTAGTCACCTGGGAGAAGAGTCCAAACCCCGCCTGGCTCCAGCCTCCTCTCAGGAAGCTGCAGAGAGTGAGAAGGTCTCCCCTGAGCCTCCTCTTCTCCAGACTAACCAAGCCCAGTTCCCTCAGCTGCTCCTCACAACACTCGTGCTCTAGACCCTTCACCAGCTTCGTTGCCCTTCTCTGGATGCACCCCAGCACTGCTGTGCCAAATCTTCTCACTGGGAGGGCTGGAGGAGGATGGAGACCTCCCAGCTCGGCTTCTCACACCTCGTGGGGACAGGGACAGCTGTGCCTGGGGTGACACTCAGCCATGTGTCCCCACGACCACACTTGCTCCTCCGCGGAATCAGAGGCTCCTGGTGGAGGGATAGGAAGATAAAGGGATGGAAGAATGGAGAGATGAGGAAGGGATGGTGACGGAGGGATGAGGCAGAGATGGGTAGGGCTGAAGGCAAGGAGAGAAGGATGGGGAGAAAGAGGAAGGGAGAAAGGGAGAGACGGAGGAGATGGGAATAGGGGCTGGTGGGGAGGGAGGATGGAGATAGGGACGGAGAGANTGGGGGGCTGCCCGGGGCGGTGCTCGGGGCTTGCGGTACAAATAGGGCAGCTGCGGGTGGCCGCTGCAGCCATGCGGGTTCCGTTGCTCTCCGCACCCGCGCTGGGGGTTTGCGCCATCGCCCTGCTCCTCCTGGGCTGCGCACACACCCAGGCATACATCCGTGCACCCACCGGGACACCGACCCGCGCCCCTCCGCGCTGCCCTGCGCTGATGCTGCAGTTGCTCCGAGCCCCTCCCGCCCCGCTCCGCGCCGCTGCCGCCGCTGCCCTCAGCCTCTCCCCTCACGGTGAGTCGAGCTGTGGCCCCGAGCATCCCTGTCCTGCCACCGGCACTGTCCCCGGGAAACTTTACCATCCCCGAACACCCCGGGACAGGCAACATTCCTGGACATCACTGTCTTGGGACCGACACTGTCCCCGATCATCCCCATCCCCGGCACCGGCACTGTGCTCAGAACCGTTACCATCCCCGAGCATCTCTGTCCCTGGGACCAGCACTGTCCCCAGACATCCCTGTTCTCGGGACGGGCACTGTCCTCGGGACCAGCACTATCCCTGAGCATCCCTATCCTGGGACCAGAGCCATCCCCAGAACCCGCACCAACCCCTAGCATCCCTATCCCGGCACCTGCACTGCCCCGGGCACTGGCACCATCCCTGTCTCAGGACGGGCACTGTCCTGTGCTCTCGCTGGCTCTCGGGGCTCAGTGTGATGCTGGCTGCTCTCCTCCTGACCCTCGAGCTCCCGTGGCAGGGACCATGCCCTGGTAGCACACGAGGGCACAGTGCGCTCCAGCGCTGGCACATCCTGGCAAAGCCTCTCACCATGCCACTCACCATGTCTCTTGGCTTTCAGGCTCCCTGCAGAACGGCTCCCACTGGGCACTCACCTTTGACATGTCCTCCCTCTCTAGCAGCCAGGAGGTGAGTCTGGCCGAGCTCCGTGTCCACCTGCCCAACCCCTCCCCAGCCTATGACATCTCCCTTGACATCTACCATAGCCGGCGGCAGAGGTGCCGGGGCGATGGGACCTGTGCCCACCACCTCTTCCTGGGCACCGTGGCAGGCAGCCCCTCTTCGACTCAGGCTTCCTGGAAAATCTTTGATGTTACCAGCCTGCTTCGATCCTGGCTTCACCAAGCTGTGGCCCCTGGGCAACACCACCCCACAGGAAGGCAGCAGTGGGAGGTGGGTGAGTCAGCCAACCTGGCCACCACCACGATACACTCACCCACCTCCAGCGACACTGGCCCCAGGGCTCCAACCCTGCCCCAGGATGTGACAGACAGAGTCCTGCTGCTCATCTTCTCCAAGGACAAGTCTCCAGGAGACCACAGCCTCATCAAGACAGCAGAGACCTCCAAGCATGTCATGCGTGACAGCAGCTCCCCAGGCATGGGGACCCGCCGGCACCGCAGGAACAGAAAGGAGAAGCAAAGGATCAAAGCAAACAATGCCACTGGTGTCACCCCGGTGGAGGAAGGCAGGTCCTTGTGCAGGAGGGTGGACATGATAGTAGATTTTGAGCAGACTGACTGGGGCAGCTGGATTGTCTACCCCAAGAAGTACAACGCTTACCGCTGCGAAGGGCTGTGTCCATCACCCGTGGATGAGACCTTCAAGCCCACCAACCATGCTTACCTACAGGTAAGAAGGGTTCCCACCCATGATCCCCCCCCTAACACCCCAGCCCTGCTGGCCCATGGCATGGGGTGACACTGTGCCCTTTCCATGTCTCCCTACAGAGTTTGCTGCAGCTCTACAAGCCCAACCAGGTGCCCTGTCTTGCCTGCTCCCCAGTCAGGATGAGTCCCCTCTCTATGCTCTACTATGAGAAGGGTGAGATTGTTGTCCGCCACCATGAGGACATGATCATCGAGGAGTGTGGCTGCAACTGAGACCAGCTCGTCCCCTGGTGGGAAGGGGCATGTCTCTGCCCAGAAAGGATCCCCAAAGACTTGCCACCCAGCTCACAGCCAACGTGGTGCAGGGTGTCTCTGAAGCCCATGTGGGTCTGTGAAGCTCTGGCTGTGCCAGGGGAGGAGTGGGGTGCCCATGTTGGCAGTTCTGCAGCACTGCACGGCCATGGTCTATGGAAAGACCCAAGCTCCACGTAGAAAGGCCATCAGACCTCTCCCTGCAGTGCCAGTGGCAGCTCCAGGGTGGTGGGTGCCCAACGGTTGTGTTTATCCAGGAGCCATGGTGCTGGCAGCCAGTGTGTGACCAAGCAGCTGAGAGCAGAGGCTGCTCCACAGAGGCAGGAGCCAGGGGGCAGGGCTGGAGTCACGGCAGCATTGCTCTGTCACCACACACTGCTCATGGCCATGCTCCTTTTGCCCACGACAGGAATCACCAGTAGCTATGAGCTCTTGGCAGGACACTGCAGCATCAGCATCCAACCATGCTGAGCATCTGCACCACTGGGATTTTCAGTGTCCCTTGGGGTTTAAGCATTTCTCTTAAGACTTGTATTTCTATTAAAGATCTATCAGATTTCTATGACAATTTAGCCAAGTTTTAATGTGCTAGCCCAATGACCAGAGCTCACCCAATGACCCGTAGCACCACAAGGGCAGCAGCAGGCAGGGGTTCGCCAGAGCCCCCTCCTGTCCTAAGCATCACCCCAGGACGGGTGGATTCAGGAGGAGCTGGCTGGCAGCAGGCAGAGAGGCAGGGACCTCTACCATACACCTTCCTCATCCAGGAACCTCACAGGGTGTGATGCAAAAGATGGACCTCTCCTGCAACCCTCTCCCAAGTGTCATCCCTTCACCAGGAGCTGGGGAGGGTTTACACACAGGCCAACGAGGTGCTCCTGGCAGCCAGGCAGCCCCCCAGATGGTTTTGGTGGGTCTGGGCATCTTGGCTCACATGATTCTCCTCTGTAAAACAAAAGCTTTGCTCACACCTTTTCCACCACTTGCTGGCTGGGATGGTAGTGAAAGGGTTGTGGCTGTATAATTCATCAATAAATTAAATATATTAAACACACCTGGTAGCTTCTGCTGATCTCCACGGCCTATTTTTTCTGGTGAATGGTTTATCAGGGCATGATTCCTGTATCTCTGTGCATCTGCTGCACCTAGAGGTTGTCCCTGCTCCAGCATCGTCCCTGGATGCAGCCTGAGGTGACACCGTGGTGGGTGGGATGCTACCACCACTTGCTAGAGCAAGAGGGTCCCTGGAAAATGGAGCAAAAGGTGCTCCACAGCTCTGTGAACAGGAAAGTTCATGTCAGATGATGAAGCAGCTGCTCCCACCCCTGATGGATGTTGATGGTTTCTTGAGAGCAACCAGGGAAGCACCTGCAGGTGCTGAGGAGGGAAGCAAAGAGGATTTTCCACCTTTCTTTACCCCTCAGAGATAAGGGGAAGGGTCTTGTTCTCTAATAGCAATGAAGTTTAAGCCATGCTAGTGCAGGGAACAACCCTTTGGGTCACTCACCCGAAGGGGGGCTGGGGAGGAAGGGCTCAAGCAATGCCCCTGGGGATGCTTCTCCTGGGGCAGCGAGAGTCAATCCCTAGGTTTGACTCAAGGCCAGGGGTCTGCCCCCACCAGGGGTGAATGGGGACACGGCCCACGCGTGGGGACCCACTGCTGGTCCCCAGAGGAGAAGATGAGCAGGACCTCGGAGTTTGGGCTAGCAGCGGGTGGTCGAGGTGGCCCTGCAGGACAGGGTCCATCCCCATCCCTCCCCTCCTGCGAGCAGCAGCAGCCGCGACTCCACATCCTCAGCCCAGGCTGCCCATCCCCAATCCACATCCCAGCCGGCGGATAAACAAAGGGTGTCTGGATCCCCCCGCGCAGAGCCTCCCCCGGGCTCCTTACATATTCCGCCAGCGCTTCACACCGGGACCATCCCGTCATTAGAGGGTCATTTGCAGGAGCTGTCAAGGCAGGGCAGGGGCGTGGGGCTAACCCCTGGCAGGAGGTGAATGAACCCAGAAACCTGGAGATCTGGGCTCCTGATGGAATAAAATCACTTTTTTCCCCCTTTTCCTCCACGTTTCCTGCTCCCTCCCCCAAACCTGCTGGCACCCCAATAGTGAAGCCAGGAGGCTTCAGTCTCCCACGTTCCCCAAGCTCCCTCTTGTCCCCCCTGCCCCCCAGCCCCCTGCATCCATCAGCCTCGCTGGAAGCTGTATCTTGGCGATCTCTGCCCCTCCATCAAGCCTGTCTGAAACCCAGCAGCGGGTTCAAAAAGTTGTGGTGGGGCAGGGGGAGGCAGGGAGCCCTTTCCTGGGAAGAGTGAGGTGGGAAAATAAAGGCTGAGAGATTCCAGGGCTGTAAGGAAAACATCAAAGTCTGCAGGGTGACAATTAAAGCCATGCTTAGGGAAGGGATCTGCTGGCCAGCCCAGTTTGGAAGGCTTGGGCTGAGTGGAGACCTAATCTCTAAGCAGAGAGAGCTCTGCTGTTGCCTGGACCTTCTCATGCCCCAATACACATCAGCTCTGTGACGCTGGGAGCACAGACACGGGGGACAGTGAAGTGGGGGGACAACCCCTGCCTTGCCATGAGGGTCCTGCACTCCTGCTGGCATCACCAGGCCTGGTGCTCAGCACCTCCCCAGCAACTAGACCCTTCAAGGACCCTTCAAGGTCCCACTGCCAGAGGCTGCTGGGACAGGGACACTGCACAGGTGGTGGGACAATGGGAATGGGACATGGAGGCTTTTACCCTGCTCCTGCTGCATGGGAAGGGAATGGTCTGGCTGGCACACATAGCCAGTCCCTGCTCCTGCACTCAGAGATGCTCTTGTGAGCCTCACCTGGGTAAAAGTGATTTGTTTTCTGGGGCTTTTTTGCAGTTTCTCAGTGGGAACTGTGCTGTAGAACAGAAATGTTGCCACAAGTGCTCAGGCAGTAAAGCATCTCCTTGGCCTCCCAGAGGTGCCATGTAGCTGGCAAGGTCTCTGTTTTTGGAAGCCTAGCTTTGCTTTAGCATCCCTTACAGGTTGGGATGGCAAAGATGGAACCTTCCCAAAGCATGGAATGTTTTTCCAGCAGGAAAAGTGTTTGTGCAAGATTTGGGATGCAAGCAGCAGCTGCTCACAGAGCACAGGGCAGCCACAAGCCTGGCTGGGATCAGGACATGGACCTCACTGTGTGTGGTGCTAGAGCCTTGTAGCCAGCACAATCCCTCCTGGAATGCAAGAGCAGTATTTGGCCCTGGTAACAGCAGCAAGTCACAGCCACCACCTGCCCATGTGCAAGGCCAGTGCCTGTGCCACATGTCAGGGAGGGGAGAAAAGAAAAGAGTGAGAACAAACAGATCAAAGAGCTTATCAAGCTCTTATTTGTACAAACAGTGGATTTAAGGCACTAGTTGGGTCAGGAAAGTATTGTTCATCCCATGACCAGGATATGGAGCAGGACACAGAGACCAAAAGGGGGAGGGACAGAACAAAAAAAGCAATGAGAAAGCCAACACTTGTCCCCTTCAGACCTCCCTGGAGCATCCCAGCTGTGCAAGGCAGCCACCCACAGCTGCTTTCCCTCCTGCTGTGTGTGGAACAAATCCTGTTCAAGGAGGGATGTGCTGTGGGAAGGAGCTGAGCTGCCCCTTGCAAGGCTTAGGCAAGCTTGGAGCATGAGAAAGACCAAGGCAGGCAGGAGATAGAGCCAAAACCACCAAGAATGGCTCCATCTCCTGCCTGCATCTTTCTCATGCTCCAAGGTCACCAAAGAAGGAGATGAACTGCAAAGAACCACAGCAGAGGATGCCAAGACCACATAGGTGGAGGAGAAGTTCAAGGCAGGGAGCAAAGGTGCCACCACGACCCCTTCACAGCTTTAGCAGCCACTTGATGTGCCTCAGCTGGAAGCCAGCAGGAGCCCTGACCCTTGGCCAGGTGCTTCACCAGGGTGCTCTCCTCTCTCTGAATTATCAGCTAGGAATCACTTTTGGAGGCACCTGGTGCTTTGATGCTTTCCCCACCACCACCTTAGATCTACATAAGCATGCAGATACTCATGCAAAGCTGTCCAGGGCATGGAGAAAATACTTAACACTTAAAGCACTTGTTACCCTCTAGGATGGGGCTGGGAGGGAATGGGATTTAAAAGGATTATTTGCAATAGCTGACATTCATCCCCACCCCAAAAAATGCTTTTGTACTGGCCCCACCAAGCTCCTGTTCACATCTGGGCTACTGCAGGTGAGAAACTCCCAGCAAAAGAACAGTAGTGAGGCTGAAATCAGCTTGTTTCTCCTCCAAGAGCTGCCTGGATGTGCAGCCCTTAGCTGGGGACAGCACCAGGACAAGCTCTGCCACCCAAGACAAGCTCAGGGTCATGCACATTATATCCCCCATCGAAACCTCCCCCCTGAGTAACTCAGCAGGACACTGCCCAGTAAGGACAGAGGGTGACAGATCTCATAGCTGCTCTGCAAACCCTCAGCCCCTCTCTGCCATCCTGTACCAGCCCAGGCCAGGCTTGGGCATGTCCATGCCATGAAGGACAAGTCCAACACAGGATCTGGGCTGCTGCATGGATCCCTCTCCCCTTTCCAGTGCTTTAAAGGTAGATAAAGTGAATGTTAGAGCTGTGGAAGCATTCCAGGAGAGAACAAGGGGTAAAACCCTGCCCTGTTTACAGAGGGCCTTCTCCAGCAGCAGCTGGCAGCTAGATGTTCCATCAGCACAACTCTGCTGTAAGGCCAAGTTCAAGCAATAATTTTGGCTAGGTCACAGCAGGAAAACAAACCTCAGCAATGAGAGCATCACCTTAACTCCTGCAAGCACCCCCCAGGTGTGACATGTCACAGCCTTCTGACTCTTCCATGCAGTAACCAGCTTTGGACAAATCAACACCAACATAGTTTAAGTTTCCCTAAATCCAAATCTGCTGCTGCCTCTTCCCCTGAAATGGGGGTTGCTGGGATCTGGAGAGCAGAGCAGGAGGTCTCTGAGGACCTGTGGATCTGAACAATGCTCTCAGCAACACAAGGAGCTGGTGGTGCTATTTCTACTTGGAAAAATATGAATTTAGCAGGGCAGGAGTCAGCCTCAGCTGCAGGTCACAGTGCTACTCCAGCAGTGATTGCAGCTCCTCCCAACAAAACCCAGCACCTGGTTTAGAGCTGCAGGACTGATCAGGTGACACCTGAGGGCAATACATTTGAATCTCTTCCCATTAAGGTTTCAGAGAAACACTTAAACCTTATCTTAAAGAGATGCAAGTTTATCTGTGGCAATTGCTTTGTCTCTGGGTCTTCTGTTCCTCATTATTAAAGGGCTGCATATCATAATGTTACAACTGAGCTTAATTAGCAGATATTTAAAGCTATCTGCCAAGCCTGATGTAAGAGACACTCATTGTCCTTTAGGAAGTTTGAGGTTCAGATCATGTTCTGATATGCATTATCCTCCTTTGAGATGCCTCAGCCACCACCAGAAGCAGTAACACAGCCATGTGCTGGAGACCACAACCCAGAGCACCTGGTTACTGAGCCACACAGAGACTGGATCCTGGGATACTGCCTCTGGGGGCACAAGTTGCTCACTCCCACAGCAGAACCACTTCCTGATGAAAACTCTCCTCTCAAAACTAAGCAGACTCACTCCCAGCCTCCCAGCCAAACCTCCTCTCTTCCAAAGGTCTTAATCCAGGCCCACCAAGCTGTAAAAAGGAGAAACAAGGTCCAAGCAGCATGCAATTTCCAGCATGGATCAAAACCTCAGCAGAAAACACAGCTAAGCACTTGCCTGCCTGCTGGAAGAGAGCTGCTCTTCTGGGGAGCAGGAACTACATGCAGCAGAGAAGCTGATGACTGTTTTTCCCCTGCCAGGGGAGAGTCAGGAGCCTTTCTGCAGGGCTCAACTATGGGTGACTCCTCCAGCAGCAATCTCAGCTGCTTCTAACTACAGCCTGACCCCTGCCCCTCATCAGAGATGGGAAGAGAAAAACCCTTAAACACCTGCAGCATGACCTTGTGAAAGAACCATCTGGAAACACAGTGCTTGGTAAGCACTTCCAGAAGCAGACTGAGCACACTGAAAGGTCCTGCAGGGCCCAGGTGCTGGTGTGGGACACCCACAGATGTTTGGCTAGGAGGGCTGAAGGCACCTCAGCCCATCTCTGCTGAGGAACCCCCAACAGATGGTGCTTAGCTGAAGGCTACACAAGTGCCACAGGATCAGCTTTTCCCCAGCAGCTCAGTGGTTTGCTGCTGGAATGAACTGAGGCCAGAAACCAGGTTTATTGCATCAATCTCCAGACCAGGAGATTCCAAATGATTTTTATTCCTCCCTTCTATTGCATTACTGTAACTTTTACAGTATTAAAAAGATTAACAAAAAAGCATAAAACTGGAAACAAAACCAATCATTGAGAGTGTCTCCTCTGGCACTGCAAGGCCCAGCAGCAGCAGGTGCTGTGCTCCTGTGTCACATCCACACAGGAGGCCAAGGCTCAGCCCTTCTCATGGGACATGCTCTGTTCTCAGAAGGAAATCATCTGCCTTCCCTGGGAAGGCTACTGGTAAGCCTGGCTGGTGGGAATCCTCAAGAGAAGGTCCTGGTTCTTCAGTGGATAAGCACTCTCAGGACATGTGCTTTAGATGTCCATGTCAAACTGCTCTTCCTCACCTGTTGAGAGGGATGAAACCAGGAGTGAGGCCTCAAAGCTTCCCACCAAACCCCAAACATTTTCTTGAAGAAACAACTGTCATCTGGCCTTCAGCAATGGGGCAGTTTGGGCTTCAGATCTGCATTCAGGCATCAAGTTTGTTATTTCCTCCTGGGCTGGGCACTGGGGAGGCCACACCTCGAATCTTGGGTTCAGTTTTGGGCTCCTCACTCCAAGAAGGACATTGAGGTGCTGGAGTGTGGCCAGAGAAGGGCAAGGAAGGTGGGGAAGGGTCTAGAGCACAAGTGTTGTGAGGAGCAGCTGAGGGAACTGGGCTTGCTTAGCCTGGAGAAGAGGAGGCTCAGGGGAGACCTTCTCACTCTCTGCAGCTCCCTGAGAGGAGGCTGGAGCCAGGTGGGGCTTGGTCTCTTCTCCCAAGGAACAAGACAAGAAATAGCCTCAAGTTGTGCCATGAGAGGTTCAGGTTGGACATGAACAATTTCTTCTCTGAAAGAGTGGCTAGGCATTGGCCCAGGCTACCCAGGGCAGTGACTCCTCCAGAGAAGCTCTGCCCTCAGGAACAGCTCATGGCTGTTATGTTGACATGCCCTCAGACTGTGTGAGCTGTGGGAACAGCTGTGTGGATACCTGTGAGTCACCATCCCTGGAGGGCTGCAAAAAACCAGTGTAGATGTGGCACTTGGTTTAGTGGCATGAGTGCAAGATCATCACTTGATGATCTCAGAGGTCTTTCCCACCCTTAATGGCTCTATGAAAGCCATCTGGTACAAACAAAGCACCAGCTCTGCCCACAGAGCACAATCTATGCCCTCATGGACAGGAGCAGAGGCAGAGGAGATGCCCTTCAGATAATCCAGGGGTAGAAATAAGTTTCTTTGTAAAAGGGAATGTAAAGGATAACGCTGGTAACAATCCCTGGTCCAAACTTCTGTTCCCAACACACAAAAGCTCATTTCACAGCTCATTATCCTCCCAGCTGTTCCCACAGCTCACACAGTCTGAGGGGATGCCACCACAGCAGCCATAAGCTGTTCCTGAGGACAGAGCTTCTCTGGAGGAGTCATAACCCAGCTGGCAGCCAGCCTGCATCTTGGTTTGCCAAGGGATCCACAGAGCCACTAAAGGTCAGGGGAGTGTGTAAAGCACTAAGCAATATTGACTCTGCAAAGCTTCTGCTTGGAGTGAGCAAGGAAGCAGCAGATAAGCATTCAGCTGTGGCCTTTTGGAGAGAAGATAAAGAGCCAAACCTGCTGGCTTCAGGTTGCCTCAAGAAGTAATCTCACATAACTTAAAACCCACAACTGTTCCAGAGCACTAACTGCTCATGATGCCACTGTGGTGGCCTTCAGTATGGCCTTTGGTTAAGTGTTGCTGTGCACAAGGTGGCCAGTGACTCCCATTCTCCTGGGGCCTAGCCTCTCCCTCACTGCCTTGCACACACTGCAAGCTGCTGCTGGAGCCACCAACAGCCATGGACAGGTGACAATGGAGGTATGCAGAGCAGGGAGCAGATGCCAGGCACAGACACTGAGCTCACTGGGACACCAGGAGCCTCAAAACCAGGCAGAAGGAATTTACAGCTCAGGCTGCTGTCAAAGCCCAAGTGAAGCCCACTGGGAACTGCCATCTGATCTGCAGAAATGCAGAGTAGCTGAAAAATGGTCCAGGCCATGGAAAGGCAGCAGCAGCTGCACTGTCCTCTCACTACAGGACTATTAACCCCCCAGCACTTTCCCAAATGCCAAATTAATGAGAATGAAGTGATTAAATCAGATTTACACTTAACTGGACAGTAAATCACATTCCTGGAGCTCCCAACAGAACCCAGAGTAACCATAAGAAGCCAATGGCTGAGTAACACCAAGCACACACTGGTTGGGTTCTCAGAGCACTGAGCACAGCTCCCAGGGATCTCCTGGCTCCACTCTGGGATTTCCAGGACCCAGCAGTGCACTTCCCCTGTGGCTGGTTTTGGCATGCACTCACCCGTGCTCACTTTCTCCTCACAGTTTTGGACATGGTTGTTCTGGATCTTCAGCTCCTCCACGTTGGGGCTGGTGACACCTGGAATGTCGGGAAGGTCTGAGGGAGGGGTTTTGGCCACGGGGGAGTTGCGGCATTCCATCAGGAACTTGCGCTCGTAAATGATCCTGGTGCCTGGGGGCAGACAGGGACCCTTGTCAGCTCTCAGCCTGCTGAGGCAGGAGCACAGCTGAGCCACCTTCAGACCTGGAGGTGCAGAGCCACAGCAGGAAGCATATTTACAGAGTCCCAGCGTGCTGAGGGCTGGAGGAGATCTCTGGAGATCACCCAGGCCAACCCCCCTGCTCCAGCAGGGGCACCCACAGCAGCTTGCCCAGGGTCATCTCCAGCTGCCTTGGCAATCTCTCCACACAAGGAGACTCCACAGCCTCTCTGGGAAGCCTGGGCCAGGGCTCCAACACCCTCACACCAAACAAGCTTCTCCTCCTCCTCAGCTGGAACCTCCGGGCTTCCAGTTGGTGCCCAGTGCCCCTTGGCCTGGCCCTGGCCACCACTCAGCAGAGTCTGGCCCCAGCCTTTTGCCCCCAGCCTTTAGCTCTTGCTCAGCATTGAGCAGCTCCCCTCTGGGGCTGCTCTTCTCCAGGCTCAGCAGCCCCAGGGCTCTCACGTTTTCCTCTCCCCAGAGTTGCTCCAGTGCCCCCAGCATCTGCCTAGCCTCCCCTGGCCTCTCTCCAGTAGTTCCTTGTCCCAGAGCTGGACACATTTAAAGCAATGCCTATTTCTCAGCATCCACTCTGTGCTACCTTACAAGGAATCCAGATACCATGAACACCACAGCTGCCAAGGTCTGAAGCATCAGGTACCCAAGTGATCCAGCCCAGAGGAAACACAAGGCTCCCAAGACCAGATCGATTCTGCCCACAGCAGATCCAGCTCCTCCCACCCAACTCAAGGTCATGACAACACCCACAGGAAACAGAGAAAAACTGATTTAACTCCTGTCCATAGCAAACCAAGATTTGCTAAGCTCTCAGGGGCTGAGAACTGCAGGTAGACACAAGCACACCCTTGTGCACCAGGTGCTGGCTGTCCTGCATGGTGACACACACCCTCCAAGAGCATTGACTCTGGGGAGCTCTCAGTGCCTCTGTTACTGGTTAACCAGAGCACAGTCTGCTCACCCTGCCCTGCGTGGAACAAGGCAGCTCCATTACAGGGAGCCTTGGAGTGGAGCTCAGCTCTGGATTTCTAGGAATACCACTGGACTGAACAGTCTGTTCCTTATAAAGGAATTGCATTGGAAAAGGCTCAAAACTCACACAATGAAGAGATCTCTCTCCCAACAGACCACAGCTTTAACCCATGGAGTACTGGAAAGCAAGCTTTTCTTTCCCCAAGAGGAGGGTCTGGATCAGGCCCTTGGACCTGCTCCTGATCCAGCAGGAAGAAAAGGCAACTTTCCCCCTGTGCCCTCCCTGAAAAGTGTTAACTGAAAGTACAGAGATGCAGGCAAACAGCTCCTGCTAACATCTGTCCTGGAACACAAAACTCATTGGGTTCTGGAGCATGGCTATAAAACACTGTAACCAGGTCTCATGTGTCACCAGAGCTCTGCTAATGAGTTCCCAAAATCCTGAGAACCTTTTCACTACAAGATTTTGAATTGGAGCTGCTTCCTGAGATCCAAGGGGAGCTCTAACCCCCCCAGAGCTGTGCTCTAGCAGTTTGCTGGACTGGAGAAGACAGTGGCTGGTCTGTGGGTTCTGTGCTGAATTCCTGGGAAGCTCCCAGGGGCAAGGCTGGGGCTTCCTAGAGTTGCAGCTCATGTACCTAGAATTAGGACAAGAGCTTCCAGGCCTGGATCACATTCCTGGTAGTCACATGCCCAGAGCTTATGAAAGCAAACACCCTGCAGACAGCTGGAGTAGGACACTCAGCCCTGGCTGTCAAGAGGCACAGCCTGAGGCCCTACATGGGCACCTTCCCCAGCCTGACAGCAGCTCTCCTCCTGTCTCAACTGGAGGGTGAGGGTGTGTTTAGCAGGGAAGGCTACCCCCCCACGGGGTCTGCTCTGCTCTGTGACAGCCTTGCTTATACCACAGCTTCAACAAGTGCCTCACTGGGAAGTCTAGCTGGGAATCTGGTTCACTTGAAGTACTTTCATCAGGATGAAACACTAGGTTTGACAGTGGCCAGTACAACATCCTCCCTTCTTAGTGCTCTGGTCCTGATGGATCCTGGGCACCATGAGCTGCAGCACTCCAAGGGATGGGCTGCCTCATCCCCACTGAAAGAGCTAACACTGGGAGGCTGAGACAGCAGCACTGGTGGCAGCTCCTTCTGCAAGCACCAGCACCTTGTCACCCTCTCTGCACTGCTCATGGCAAGCACATGGCCATGACAGCTTGCCATGGACTCCCCAGATACTACTGCACCTGGGCTTTAAAGACAATGTGTGTGTGTGTCCTCTGCAAGCAGGCAGGGAGCCAGGACAGGCACAGAGGGAATGATGAGAACACATTATGCTTGAAGCTCAGACCTCACCTCTCACATGCTCCTCCATGCTCTTTTGCTTTTGCCTCTGCTGGAAGAAAACCAGTCACTGCCTGTGCTGGCAGAGGACAGGAGAGTTCTCCCCTTCCAGAGGGGATCACAGAGCCCTGAGACACTGTGAAAGTAGCTAGGAAAGGAAAATCAAGTCCTTTCCTCCAATGGCTGGCACCAAACCAAGGCCCAGAAAGCAGAGGGAGAATCTGCTCTCTCCTCTCAGTCCCACCATGAGCTGGGCCACTCCTCTGCTACCTGGATCAGGGGCAGAGCTCCTCAGAGCATCACCCCACACCACTGCTTGCCCTCCTTGGATCCAGACCACACTTCAGGAGGGCACTTCAACACTTCTGCAGACTCAAAAGCAACCTGCCCCAACAAACTTCACCTCAGTGTTGTGCAGAGGAAAAGCTTGTGGGTTTGAGCACAAGCAGCAAAGCCTGGCCAAAGAAAAGGTGGTGATGGAAGTGTTGATCTTAAGCACCTGATGATTGGCAGAGCAAGTGTCCCTCTGCTCTTCCCAGATCCCTGAATTTGGCTCTTAGATGCCTGCAGCTCAGCACATCATGGCTGTGCAGTAACCACCTTCTCAAAAGCCTCTGGTCACTCAATGCTGCAGCTGCAGTCTCTGGCTCTGAGCATTCTGTCCATCACTCACGTCTCCAGAGCTGCCTCCAGCCCAAGCAGGGACTGCAGAGATCACAGCTCTCAGACCTCCTTCAAAATCAGTCACAAGTTTTGCACAACAAACTTGGTTTGCTTCCTTCTCCTCACTCTTCAGGTTTAAGCCTCTGCTTTGCAGGAAATCTCAGAGTGGTTTCAGCAGGCTGCAGATCTTGAACATTTCCAACAGAAGGACTCAAACCAAGTGCTTCTGAAACACAAGATTATTTGGTTTCACACCAGTCAGGGCTCACATGCAAAAGAGCAAAGCAAAGTGCCCTGTGTGAAACCAGTGGTTAGCAGAGGACAGATGAAGGGAGCAGGGCCCAGGAAGCAGAGGGGCTCTGAGCCCAAGCTGCTCTGGCCTCAGCACTCTCTAAAGTGACACTTTGTGCCTTAATCTGGGGAGTTTGGGGTGAAATGCAGTGAGGATGTTTTCAGGAGAGCTCTTCCAGGAGCCCCTGCTCATACAGGACAAAGAGTTCTTTGCAATAGTGGCTGTGAAGGCAGATCAGCCACCCAAGGCTAACCCACCCCAAGTCCTCCATGGAGTTTGACATCATTCCTCCTTTTAGCACCCAAATTCAAGCCCTGAAAGCAGTGAGCTGGCAGCACTAGCTGTCCTCAAACAGTCTGGGAGCAGTCAGGAGAGCACTGGGGGTTTGCCAGGTGCACACACCCCAACAATAAACAAGATGTCTTTCTCCTCAGCACTCTAGACACTCATTAACTCTCAGAAACAGAGAGGGAAATCCTGGCAGGTTCATTAGGCTGTTAATTGCTCATTTCTCCAAGCACATGAATGTAGCTGAGAAAGTTGTTCTCATGCTCTTATCTTCCAGGGTGTAGCTACTGCAAGTGCTATTTAAGTACTTCAGTTATTTGCTGCTTTCAGAGAAGGGAGAACATATGGCAAAAATAACACAAGACCTTCAGTTCCCCAGCCAAGCTTTTCTGCACAAACACACAGAAAACCCAAGTGAGTCAGCAGTGCTGACTTCCCCCTTCTCTCAGAATGTTAACCCCTGAAACACTGTGCTGTGAACAGAACAGTAGGTTTGAGAGACAAAACATCAAAACATCCCCCACCACCTCCCATCCAGTTTGTTCCTTTGGCTGAACTTCAAGTACAGTTTCACCACTCCTGCTGCTCATGTTGATCTGTTGTGTAGCAGCACAGAGGAAAAATATCCTTAAAGGTATGGCAAGAACTCTCTCAAACCACTGCCCAGCAGGAGCACAGGCAGTTGTCATGGCTGGAAAGACACACAACTGAGGCAGTGGCTGGTGTCCTCATCTGGACCAGCAGCCACTTCTCTCAAAAGTCAAACTACCCCAAATAAACAGACACTCCAGAAAGGGATGTGGACTCCAAACCTTTCAGATGGATGAGCCCTTTAGGGAGCACTGCATGTTTTGTCCCTGCTGTAGCACGTGGAGACAGAAGACACATGGGGGTGACCAAGATAAATGCTAAGCTGACAGGCTGGGCCCCTGCAGCCCTCCTTCACTGCCTCCACTCTGAGCAGGCAGTGAGCACAGCTAACTCTCATGAGCAGTCTACTCTTCTTACTTGGAAATCAAATCCCTAAAGAAATACTGCTCCTGGTAGTCACACACTGCAGCACAAGATAACTCACAGCAAAGAGGGAAACAACCAACTGCCTGTCTGCAGGAGTGGAACATGAAGCTTTAGAAGTTGGAGCAACATGGGGCAAGAAAAAGAGGCCCCGAGGTTTACTTACTGCCAGATGAAACAGCAAATATTACAGATTAGAATTAATAAGTAACCCAAACCAGAGAATGGCTTTGCTCCCCACAAGGCTACAAGGAGCACAGGCAGCAGCTTTGTTTTCTAGCCCAGACACTGGGTGGGTGTTGTTTGGCTGCACCAATTCCAGCACTCCCCAAAAGGTGGGAGCCCCTCAGGCTCCCTCACTTTGCCTCATTGCAGAGCAGTGGCCAAACTCCCAGGGAAAAGCTTGACCCTGATAAGCCAGACTCCAGCCCAGAGAGGAGGAACCCACCCTAGCCAACATGTCGGGCTACAGGGTCACCCATAGCACCTAGTCAGCCCTGAAGGGAGAACAGACACACAGCTGCAGCTGCCGAGAGGGAGTGGGGGGCGTCCCTCCCCACACAGCATCTGCAGAATGAGAGACCCCCCCACTACCCATACACCCCCTGATAAAGCAAGAGACCCCCACTACTGTACAGCCCCAGAGAAGGCCATACCTTCCCCAGCCAAACCCTTGGTCAAAGCAGAAGCTACCCCACAACATCCCCATCTCAGTCGGAGCTCTCCAAAGTCCCCTGGCAAGACAAGGGTTGCCCCCACCCCCGTACACCCTCGGACAGAAGTAGCTCTCCCTTCCCTCCACATCCCCTGGGTCAGAGGAAGGCCTCAATCCCCGTCCAGGAACAGGAGCCCCTCAGCTCCCCATCTGCCGCCGTGACAACACAGAGGCCTCCCCAGTAACTCCGCACCCTTCCCATCCCCCAAATGAAGGCCTGACCTGTTCCCATCCTCGAGGGGCTCCCGCATCCTCCCCGCACTGTAACCCCGAAGTGGGCTAACAGCTCCTCCTGCCCCACACCAAGGTCCTGGCCAGTTCCCCACAGCAAAACCGGAGCCGCCTCCGAGGGATCTCTCACATCTCCCTCCCTGCACACAGAGGCCTGGCCCCGGCCCCGGCCCGCAGCTCACCGCCCGGCGTGGTCCCGAACACAGTGCCTCCCGGGGTGGTGCTGTAATCACCGGGCGGCAGCGGAGCACCGTCGGGCAGGGCAAGGCACTTGCCGGGGCCCGGGATATCGCGATTCGGTGTCTGGCCCTGGCAGCAGCGGCCCGACATGGCGCTGGCGTCGGGGCCGGAACCGGGACCGCGTCCTCCTCCTGCTGCTGCTGCTGCTGCCACCGCCGCCGCCAGAGCACCACCGCCCTGCCCGCCCTGCCACCACTTCCTACCGATGCCAGGCCCCTTCCGCTGCGGAGGCCGACGGGAAGCGAGGGGCAGAAGGGGCAGGAGTTACCCAGGGAGGGGGCGTAGGTTTGGGCAACGAGTGGGTGTGGCTAGCTCGGGGGCGTGGCTTGTGAGGCGGCGGGACACGCCCTGGCGCACTTCGGGTCCCTGTGCCCGCCGGTCGCCACCCTGTAGGATTCCCAGCGCTTGTTCCCCCGCTCCTTGAGGGCTCCTTGACCCCCCCCGTGTTCCCCACTTCTCCACTCCGTACCGTGCACCCAGCCATGCAATGACCTCAAAGCACTGCCTTCTGCCTCCCCGGCATGAGGGTCCCCTTGTCCACCTCCTACCTCNCCCTTGTCCCCCTCCTCCCCCCCCCCCCCCCCCGGCAATGTCCATCCCCCTTCTTCCCAGTTTAGTGACCCCACGCCGAGGTGGTCGCTGTGGGAGGTCTCGGATGGTCTTGGTGTGAACCTTGCGGGGACAGATGTCTGCTCGCCTGGGTGGCAGACCCCCATCCCAAATGGCTCTTCCACCTCCAAGAACGACAGGGAGCAAAAGTGGGAGAGGCTGGCGGGGGTGGGGGGCACACAGCGCCTGCACATGTGGCTGGTGCCCCCCACATCATCCCCCACACGTGTTCGGTACCCCGCACACCAGCATCCCCCCGGCAGTGACCAGGCTCTCCTGACCCGCGCAGGGACGGTGGGACGATGCTGACATCTGCTGATGGCAAGGAAGTAGGGAGCCTGCATGGGTACCAGAAGCACCTCGGCACCGTTGGAGAATGGAAGTGGTGGTTATTGGAGAACCACGGTGGCAGCCAGGGCTGTGGCAATGACCATTCCTGCGAAGGGGCTGGGGGCTGCTCTCCTGCTCTGGGAGCTGGTGGGACACAGCGAGACCCTGTCTTGTTCAAACCCTCCGTTGCCTTGGCCCCGACAGTTGAAGCTCAGCTGCCTCACACTGAGCCAGACCCTGGCAAAATTAGCAGCACCTCCTTGACCTCCTTCCTTCCCTGCCTGCTTCAACCCATGCTTGGCTTGGGCACCCACAAGAAGCCAGGGCTGAGCCTGCTCCCAGAGCTCCCCAACCACTGCTCTGGGAGATCAGCCCTCATCCCTGTGGAGCCACGATCCAGCCCTGGGATGCTGGGGATCCCTTTGGGGGTGGGGGGCTCTAAGCCCATTCTCCAGGGCAGCATTTGTCCTCTCAGACAGTGGTGTCTCTCCAGGCTGGGGTATGGAGAATGTTGCTTCAAGGGCTTCGCTCCTCAAGAGCCCTTGGGACCCTGGGCAGCCTGTGGTGACCCCCAAGGACCCTTGGGACCCTGGGCATGCTGTGGTGACCCCCAAGGGTCCCCAGGAGCACAGAAAGGCTGTGGTGCCAGGCAGGCAGCTCTCACCTCATGTCATCTGCTGGCTCGATCACCGCGTGCTGGGACAAGAAGATAACATATCTGCCTGTGCTGAATGACATCAGCAGTGACCCCAAACCGAAAAACATCCCATTTTTCCTCCTGGAAAATGGGGAAATGGTCCAATGCCATTTCCTCTTCCTCTCAGAGAATGGACCATTAGGGGGTCAAGGAGCTGGGAGAAGGTCAAAGTTTAAGAGCACCACATCCTGGCTGAGGTGGAGCAGGAGGGCCATGAGCCCCCACTTCAATGGAAGGTATCTGCCCTTGGTATCTAGGGGTCCCCCAAGTTAGGGTGTGGGCAAGGGCTGGCTGCAACTGTAGGTGTGGGAGGAAAACTCTCCAAGGTGTCCAAAATCCCACAAAACACCCTTTCTGGAGATGTCCTTTCAAGGAACCAGACTCTGTTGAGTCTGGTTGAAGAAGGGATGAAGACCCACAGGGATGAAGACCCACAGACACGTCCCCACTGAGGGGTCCCACGTGCCACTTGGGATGTGCAGAAGACCCCAAAAAGGCTGCAGCAGAGCTGGGCACTGTAACATCCCAGACGGGGGATGCAAAGGCTCAGCTCTCGTTGCCTTTGGTGAGCTCTGCAGAGCTCCAGCTCATCATGGAGAACATGCTACTCTCCCAGGATGGCAGTGACATCCTTCCTGGACTCTCCTGATACAATCTCCCCCCCCCCCCCGCCCCGGAAAGACCTCCCCAGAAATCAGCTGACACTGAGCGAGCTGGTGTGGGATGCACAGCCCAGAGCCCTAACAATGGCCTTTCCTCCTCATCTGTCTCTGTCTCCCATTTCCCACACAGGCTGGAGACTAAGAAAAAAAGAAAAAAAAAACCCAAGAAGAAAGCTAAGGGAAACTACCTGGACCCAGGGCCAAGGAACAACCACCCAGTGATGTCTCCAGGGGTGCAGGAGCCCTGTGCTGCCTGTCTCTGTGATATCCAGCATTGCTCTGTGTTTCTAGGCATGGGCATGGCACCAACAACCACCCAAAGAAGAGATGAAGACAGATGTGGAGATGTCAATCCTGCTCCACTGTCACCATCCCAGCTCCTGTCAGGGCTCCCTGCAGCACATGGGGGACCAGGGATACACCTGCCCAGGGTGCTGGTGAGATGCCTGTGGATGCTGACTCCAGCTGCCCCCGTGCTGCCCACTCTGTGTCATCAGACCCTGGGGTTCACCTTCCCATGCTGCCAGCACCCACTGGTTAGTGCATGTTCATCCCTAGGGCATTTCATCTGCCCTTTTCCTGGGCAGCTAACAGGGCTGGAAAACCTTTTATCGTCCTGTTACGGTTGGACTCGGTGATCTCAAAGGTCTTTTTCAACCTAAATAGTTCTATGATCCTCATGAGATACAAGATTATCACCTTATTATCTTCTAAATGAGGAGGGTGAGGGCATCCCTGAGCTCCTCCAAAGGTCGGAATGGGCAGGAACGGGCTGTGCCAGCCGATACCTTCTCATGGTGTCCATCTCTTCAGCCACTCACCAGCGTTTGCTGTCTTCGCCACTGACCTGGTTTCAATCACTTTTAGCTGAGCTAGGGTTGGGCTTTTTGTCAGACGCTCCTCTGGCAGCCCCTGGGGAGGGAAATCTGTCTTATAAGTCATGAAAAACAATGAAACGCTGACGTTTTGCATGACATATAGGACAGCCAGGGGCTGCCCGGGTAAGAGCCCCCTCCTCACTGCCCTGGCGTGAGAGCAGCCCCCAGGGACGGGCAGCGAGGGGCAGTTCCTGCCCATCCCCAGCCACACTTCCACCAATACTAACCAGGCTGCTGATTACCGGAGGATTTGCTGCAGACAGGAAGAAAATAAACCGAGGGCAGGATCAGCTTCTCCACGGTGGGCACTGGGGATGGGTAGCTTTCATCTCACCCCGTCCATAGCTCCCACGGGAGGGTTCACCCCCAGCCCAACACCACACCCCAGCTCTCCCATGGATGGGATATCCAACTCAAGCCTCATGAAGGAGGGAGTCCTGGGTGGTCCCTTGGGTGCTCCTGCCCACCGCAGCGACTCCCCCACCCCCGGTGAGGATGTCCCTGTGCTGTGGCATTTCCACCCCATCATCTGTGTTTACATTCCCCTCTGATTGCCAGCACAGATAATGACAATCCCACATCCACTGTGCCCGCCCAAGGGCTGTTTGTGCAGATAAAAACTGCCCCCTGTAAACAAGTCCATCCTGACCTCCACCCTGCCCACAGGAAAACCCTCACCAGGACAGGACCATGGCTCCCAATGTCCCTGTCCCCTGAGACAGGGGGGTCAGGGCTGCCACTTGCTGTGGGAGCTCAGTACTCCAAAATACATCCCTGGGATGTGATGTTTGGTTCATCCTCTTGCACAGGAAATTTGGCAGGGCCAGGAGGTCCCTGCAGGCTGGCACAGTGTGGGCACACATTGCCACCAGCTTCTGGCACAAGCCACGCTCGGCTTGCACCTGCAGCAAGCTCTGCTCCACGACAAGGAGCTGCAGGGCCTGCTGGTGGGGGCAAAACCTTGCAGAAACCACTGCAGGGAGAAAAAATGGAGCAGGGAGAGCAAATGTCACTGAGTCAGACTCCCAGGAGCTGGGATGGATCTCTAGATGTTGAGGTTGAGGCTGGGCCCACCACCAACGCAATGACAGATGCTTGCTGTTACCCCCATGAGAGGGGAAAGGGGATAAGAGACAGAGACTTGTGGATTGGAAAATGAAACTAAAACTACTTTAATAATAATAATAATGACAAATGAAATATATACAAATATGTGCAAAACCCAATACTGAACCCAAACTCCCCTTGATGGTAACTGCATCACCACTGACACTGTGGCAGCAGGCCTCAGCAGCACGGAAGCACAGGAGGAGGAACTAAGAAGGGAGAACAATCTAGCAAGGGAGAACAATCTAGCAAGGAGGAGCTGACCCCCAGTTTATGTATTGAATATGACATCTATGGGATGGAATACTTTAGCTGGTCAGTTTAGGGCCACCTGTCCTGTCTGCTCCTCCCTGAAGGTGCAGCCTTTACCCTGCACCCCCCCAACAGGAGACACAAGATTTAGCAGTGACCTTGCTCTGCATACCAATCCCTGGTAGTGAATCTAAACATGAGGCCTTATAACTGCTGGAAGCTGGCAGTGCCTGTGGAAACATGCTGTTAGTTTCAGAAAATGCAGTTTCTTAGAGGAGTTTTAACTAAGAAGTAAAATCACTGAACAGAATTAGTTCTGTTCTAACCCAAACCAGGACACTGGATCAGGAGGGAACCCTTTGCCCATTGGCTGCAGGCTGAGAGCTATGCCCTTTGCATGGCACATGGCATCCCTCTGCCACATGCCATCTGGGTCCTGCTCTGTAGATGAGGCTGGAAGGTGGTCTGGAGGTGGACAGTGTTTCTGAGCAGTCTGTCTGCCCTTCCATACAGATCCTGGGCTCCTCCCTGGGGCAAAGCAGGCAACACATTTTGGCAGGCTGTGTAGAGGATGCAGCTTCCTGCACAGTCACCTCAGCCATGGGGGTCCCAGCACCCAGTGTCCCCTCCCTGCCCTTCCTCTCACTTCTGGGAGCCAAAAAGCCCATGTGCTGGTTAGGAAAAAAAAATATTCCTTGGACATTTGTTGACCTGGGAGGGGGCTGGGTTCCTGTGGCAGCTGGTGCTGGCAGGGTCCCTGCTCTTACAACACCCTGCCCTGGCTGGGCAAGGATCTGCTGCCCTTCACAACCACATAAATGCCTGAGCAGGGCAAGATTTTCCTTCCCTGCCCTGAGCAGGTTCTCCCATGGCCATGCCTGATTTTTGTGACTCAGGATGCTCAGGCAGTTTGACTGCAGGAGATGAGGCTGAGCTGCCAGTATAGGTTCTCCTTTTGGGATTTGGAAACTGGTTTAGCTTCCTTCTCCTTCTCCTGCTCCTTCCTCCTCCTGGCTCCCACTGTACCCCCCAGTGATGACCTCATCCATCCTCCCATCTCTCCCCACCTAAGGCACATAGGAGTCTCTGGATGGCAGTCTGCTCACAGTGCTTATTGCTTAAGTGTAAAACCTGAGCTCTGACTGTGATGTGAACTATGTGCTGATGGAAACACCATGAGAAGCTGTTGGGCTGAAGGTGCTATGGGTGCTGGACTCAGCTGGGAGTGAGCCAGGCTCTGAAGGGTGGCTCCAGGCAGTGATGAGGGAGCCTGGAGCTGTAAAACCTTCCTCAGCTCCCAGCCTGGGGGAAGGAGTTTCACTTGCCAGGGCAGAGGCACCTGGAGGCCCTCACAGCTCTGAGGGTCTCCATCCTGGTGGGGTGGGCAAAGGGACAGGGTGCCAGAGCAGCCACTTCTCCCAACTCTGAGATGTCATCTGCTGGGAGGAACCTTTTCCCCATTTGCTTCTCTCAAAAAGGAGGTTTCCAAGGAGTGCTGGGTTAAAAATAGCCACCATGGCATGGGAGCCACCACCAGGGCCACTGCCAGAGCTGGAAGGGAAGCTCCTGACCTCCTACTCTTCCTCCTCTTCCTTCTTGTTGTGGTTGTTTATTCACCCTGCAGACATAAGGGACTGGAAGCAAACCCAGCCCAGGGGTGAGCATTGCCTGGGCACAATGGGTGCAGGACAGCCCAGGAAAGCATCCTGTGGGGGTCACCCTGGGAGCTACAGCAGATGGTGCTGGGGAAAACCCCCATTGGGATGCTCCTCTCTTCCTCAGAAACCCCTACTTGAAAGCACAGCTACTCTGAATGTTCTTCTTTTTGATGTTTTTTTGCCACAGTTTCCACCTTCTTGGTAAAATCTGTACCAATGTCACTGCAAACTTCTCCCTCCATCCCCCCTGCCCTGTTGGTCTTTAGCAATAGCTGCAGGAAAACCAGCAACAATGGAGAAGGAGTTGTGAAAACATCTGTAAAGCCTTGGCAGATCCTGGCAGCAGTGCAGGGACTCTCCCTTCTCCAGGTACCTGCAGCTGGATGGAGGTTGGAAATGTTGGGAATGAAACTCTGCTGTAAGAGGTGCTAAAAAATGCCAGCAATTGGGCAGGACTGTGCACAGGCACTGCTCTGGCTGCTGCTACAGCCTCTCCCCACAGCAACCTGAGAAAGAAAACAGCTTTATTAGGATTTTTTTTTGTTGTTTTAATCTGAATACATAATTGTAGAGGGATTTGGGAAGCAGGAGAAGGATTTGGGATTGCTTTAGCATAGCCTTTGACACTGCCTGGGTTTCATAATCTCCATGTCCCTTCCCCTAATTCTCACAGTGCTGCTAGAGCCTTGAGAAGAGCTGCAGCCCCAGGATGGAGAGAGACTGCCCAGCCCCAGGGCTGCCTGCTCTGGGCAGGGCAGGATTGCCCCCAGCAGTGAGATCCATCCTCCATCTCCTCTCTGGTGGGAGGTGATGCTGCTCACCACTGTGATGGGTAACAACCTGCACTCAATGTGCCAGGTTTCCAACCCCTCCAGCCCCCTCTGTCCCCTCAAAGCCACTCCAAGGTGCTCTGTCTGTCCCCCCCCAGCAACCCTGGAGACCCCCAGGTGAGGAGAAGGAATCTCACTGACCCCATCCTTCACCCTGGGGGCCACCATGGCTCCCTTCACTGAATCCATGTGTCCACAGGGCAAGCCACTGTGGGAACAGGCTGATAAACAGTGACTGGAGTGACCTCAGCCCTGCCTGTGCAGACAGCCAGCAGCCAGCTGTGACCCTCTTGGTACCCAGGGTACACTCTGCCTCTTTCATCATTATCCATGCATTTGCTCCCAGGAGCTTTGCTTGGAAAACAGGATGTGAGTGTGTGAGGTGGCTGCTCACCCTCTCCAAAATGTGGGAGCTAGGAGTCTGCTGGGATCATGGAGTTTTAGACTGTCCTGAGTTGGAAGGGACCCACCAAGGATCATTGAGTCCAACTCCTGTCTATGCACAGGACAACCCCATTAAAATAATAATACTAATAAATCACACCATGGGACTCTTGGGCTTGCCCTCAGCAGGGATGGCTGTGCCAGGGTGGCACTGGGGTCACTCTTTGAGCTCAAGCCAGACCAAAGGAACTGTGAGATGGTTATAAGCTGTCCAAGATGCAAAGCACCAACACTGTTTAAAGACCTGTAAAGGTGGGATAGATGGAAACACCTTTCCCTTAGCAGGTCCAGTGGGATGTGGAACATGCCTTGACTAACCCACGCTCTCAAAGCAGCAGCATGCAGGAGAGGCAGTGAAACAGCACATTTTTAGTGTTCTTTATTGCTCTGACACAGAGAATTTTTCCCCTTCCTGCCTCTCTCTGAGTCTTAGCCCTGGCCTGACACGATGCTACAGCTCCTAGAGCTGCTCTTGGATGTACTGGGGGGAGGAGAGTTTATATGGAGCAGAGAGTTTATGTTCAGCTTCCTCCAGCCTTCCTGGGACGGACAGTACCCAGTGGGTTAAAGCCTCTTCCCAGCCTGTTTATGTGCTGACAGGGAAACGTGGTGACAGACAATCCCAAACAACTTCAAAGGGAGATTGGGGAATATGATATGGAAACTATTCCCAGAGCCTCAGTGTGGAGAGCTCCAGACAGATGAGCACTGTGGATGCTAAAGGCAGAGCAGGATCCATTGCCAAGAGCCCAGTGGCTGGTCCCATGCCCACCCCGTGGAACCCCAGGCTCCCTCCCCACACCACGGGGATTTGGGGTAGAATGATGCTCTTTGAGCAGCTCTTGCTTGGGCTGAGGCTAGATCTTCACACAGTCCTCACTGACCTCCTGCTCTGTCCCTGGGTGTCCCCTGTGGCACTGGGTCTTCCCTGCAGCCAGGACTGCCCCATCTCACCCCTCAGCTATGCCAGTCAGACCAGTAAGAAAGGTTAATGCTGAACTGGGATGCAGCCCCCTTCACCTGGGAGGCATTTAGGGGTTTGGAAGGGGAGGTGGTTGGACCCTGGTGGCAGCCAGTAGGTAGGAGAGGATGCCCATGGCCCTGGTGTTGGGTGCCTGCAGCAGGGATGGCAGCATGCAGCAAAGCCTCTGTGATTCCTGCCCTGGGCTGGCTTTTATCACTTGTTCTGTAACATAACCAGTGTGCCAGGGCAGAGAGAAAGAGTTCCCAGCTATAAAAAGCCTTTGGTTTATCCTAATGTGGCATCAGCCTGGCTCAGCCTTGGCAGAGTCTGAATATGCTGCATTTAATGATGCTGGGAGGCAAAGCTGGTGCTTGCCTGTAGCTGCCCAGTTTGTCCTCTCCTCCCACTGAGCTCAGCCCCTCCTGGGTGCCTTGGGGCCCAGCCAGCCTGGGTGAGCTCACAGATGTAACTAGGAGTTGAACAGAGGGACAGAGGATTAAAACTGTGCTTAACACCTGAGGAGGCAGGTCATGGGAGCTTGGGCAGGCATGTGAGAGCTGGTGCCCTCTTCCCTGCCAGCTGCCCCTGCACAGCCTCGTGGACTCCTTGCCTGTGCTGAAGTTGTCTTCTGGGCAGACAGACAGGATCTGCCCTCCCTTGCTCAGTGCTGTCCTGGTGTCAGTACACAGAAGCAACATGGGGTGCCATGAGTTTGGGAAGGTCTGGCTCTTCCCTTTGCAGACGAGAGGCTCAGTGTCAGTGGCTCCACCTCACTTTGCAGCCCCAAGTCAGGTGCACCCTGGCAGTGTGACCAACACCAGCACATCACCCCTCAGGGTGCATTGGCCTCTCCTGAAGTAGGCTGGAGCCAGATCTTGTGTCTGCCAAGTTCCTGCAGCCATCCCATCACATCCTCTCTATCTGTTCCATGCCAGGTACTGATTTATCTGCTCTGAGATCATGCCTCACCCACACCCTTGGTGAGGAGGATTAAGAGAACTGGCACTGTAATGCGTGAACCCGAAACACTCAGTTGGGCTTGTTGAGTGCTTGCAGCCTGCTTGGGGTGGATAAGGCTGTGGGCTGGGGATTAAACAGTGCAGGCACTTTACATCCACTTAAGCAGGAGTGCCAGCATGCAAAAACTTTAAGGTCAGGGAGGGTGATTTACACCTCTTGCAGGCTCATGATGACAGCACCAGCCAAAGCAGGTTGCCTTGGTCCTGTACTGGGAGCTGTGCTGGTCACCAGCTGGAGAAGGTGGGTTTGTGTCCAGTGATTTCTGAGTGACCCCAAGATATTTCCCCCAGAACCTGCAAAAGGGTGTTTAAGCTCCTTGCAGGAGAAAGGTTGGCTACATCCTCCCCTGGTCTTAGGGGTGGCTCCTGCTCACTGCCAGGGCAGTTCTGGGCATTGGTGGGTGTGGAAAGCCTGTGGCTGCAGCCTCCCACCCTCAGCATAGCCCTGGGAGGAATCCAGGACCTTGCAGGTGTCTCACTCTGGTGCTGGGCCCCAGGATGATCCATTCTCCAGGAGCTGCCAAGCACCCTCTTCTAGGGGCTCCATGGCTGAACTTTCATGCTCTACCTCCATGGCCAGGTAGACCCATGCCAGGGCACCCTGTGCCCCCTCAAATGTGTCTGGGACCACCTCAGGTATCCATTTCCTCTCCCCAGACAGATCTGTCGTCACTGGGAGCTCTCCCAGCAGGGAGAGCAGCACTGCTTGTTCCTTGCATTCCATCTCTGCCCAAGTAGGAATCTTCCCTAATCCATCCTGAGTCTTTCCTTGTGTATAAAGAAGTATTTTTAAATACCCATTGTTTATTCTGCTGCAACAGCCAAAGAGCTGCTCTGATCCATGGCATAAACATATTTTCCCAGAGTTTTCTAAACAGCCACTTGACCTATTGGCCAACATCTCCCCACAGGGGCTCTCCAGGACTGGTTTTGCTCCCCCTGCCCATCACTGAACAGGTACAGAGCTGGACCACCCCATCCCTGGCTTTGGGGTGGACAAGATTGCTTCTCCTGGTGGCAAGAGGGTGCAGCCAGGGGCTCTGGCACTTGAGGGATTGGGCAGAGGCTTCAGAGGAGCAGGGAAGACCAAACATCTCTGTGCTTCAGCTTGTCCAGCTGGAAAACTGGAACAAACATACTGAGCCATGTTACTTCTCCTGCCTTGATGAAGTGCCCAGGACTCTTCCTTCCTCTCCCTAGCCCAGTTAGCTTCTGGGAAGGGAGGAGTGGGAGGAAAAGTCTCATTTAAGTGCTGGAGGGAAGACATCAGAAGTGAGGGTTTGGATGCTTGCTCCAGCACCTCAAGGAAGCCTGGCTGTGTGTCCCACCCTGGGCTGTGTGCCTGTCTGTTCCTCACCTTGGATGTGGTGGGAGATGGTCTGAAAGTGCCTTGGAGGACCAGGACTATCTGAATATAGCACAATACTGGATGAAACTCCCAGGGCTGAGCCCTGTAGCACACAGCCCTGCTCTGGTGGGTGGGCACACAGAAGGCAGCCAGGACTGCCAGGGAAGAGCAGGAGAGGATGGGAAGTGGAAGTGAGGATGGGAAGTGGAAGTGAGGACGGGAAGAGGAGGTGAGGATGGGAAGTAGAGGTGAGGGTGGGAAGTGGAGGCGTGCATAGGTAGCAGAGGCAAGGATGGAAAGCAGAGGAGAGGATGGGAAGCCAGCAGCCCCTGGTCACCCAGGAGGGTGGTGGCAGAGATGGGCATCCTGCCACCATGCCTGGCCTCTGCTGGCTCCATGGAGCCAAGCCCAACACCCTTGTTATCCATGGACATTCCCACAGATGTTCTTGCTTTGCTTTTCAGACACAGGGTCCAGCTGCAGCTCTGTGTGCTGGTGCCCACTGGCGTTGCAGGTACAGCCACACTGAGAGGATATTGACTTCCCTGAGCACATCTCCTTTGTGCCATTCCAGTGGCAGGACAAACCACGCTGTAAACAGCAAGTCCAGGTTTAGCTTGAGCCAGCAGTTCATGCCAGAGCTGGGAGCTATGAGGAGTTGAATCAAATTGTCATCTGACTGCTTTGAAAAACCAACCCAGTCCTTGTCAAGATCAAGCTTGTAAAATGAGGGCTCTGTTCTCCTCACTCATTAATGGGAAGAGATGCCAACTGCTTAATTTTTTACACATATTTTTTTTCCTCTTTGTCAACATTCCCCCATTTGGCTGAAACTTCAAAATGCCATATTTGGAGAGCACCCATCTTAGATGTTGCAGTGTTTGTATAAATAGCTGATAGTGAAACACTTAACCCACTCTGGAGTCTGCCCAGGGGCCCTCAGGAGTTGCTGGGCTGGGGGCAGTGATGGGACCAAGGCTGCTGGGACAGCCCAGTGCCTTCCAGTCTGGGGTGGCTCCTCACTACCATGCAAGTGGAGGAGGAAGTGTGGGTGAGGATCTCCAGAACACCAGCATCTACCTAAATACAGGAGTGGAGCAACAGAGGTTGTCTCCTTGTCCTCCATCAGTAGGGAAGGAGGTTTGGGTGGTTAAGGTGGAAGTGAAATAGTGACTGTGAGACATCCTAGATGTCATCCTTTGGGGTGGGGTTGTCCTCCTGACACCTTTCTGCTGATGTGGGGGGACAGGGGTGGCATCGTCCCTAGCAGGGACAGTCCCTGCTTAGGGAGAGCCTGAGCATGGTGAGAGGTGTACAGAGAGGAGCATGTGGTGAGGTCTTGGGGTGCATAAGGAGGGGTTTAGAGCAAGGAGTGCAGACTGAAATGCTGAGGGCATGAAGAACCAGAACACATAGTAAGGGGTGCATATGAGGAATGAGGGGTGCAGGTAAGGGGTGCAAATAGGGAATGAGGGGTGCAGGGTGAGGGAAACACACGAGGA
Organism: Galbula dea; assembly: GCA_013399015.1. Taxonomy (NCBI): domain Eukaryota; kingdom Metazoa; phylum Chordata; class Aves; order Piciformes; family Galbulidae; genus Galbula; species Galbula dea. The sequence continues at coordinate 1,500,277 of VWZX01011013.1, read as the reverse complement.
ATGAGGGGTGAAGGGTGAGGGGAGCACAGAGAAGGACCAGAGCACATGGTGAAGAGCTGGTGTGTGCATGGCATCGTGCAGGGTGTGTGGGGAACAAGGACTGGAGAGACTGGAGCACACGGTGAGGGGCTGGAGGACACGATGTGGGGCTGGAGGGCACCGAGAGGGGCTGGAGTACAGGGTGAAGGATGCTGGAGCACAGGGTGAAGGGCTGGTGAAGGGCTGGAGCGCACGGTGAGGAGATGAAGGGCACGATGAGGAGCTGGAGCACACGGTTAGGGGCTAGAGTGCACGGAGAGGGTCTGGAGGGCATGGAGAGGGGCTGGAACGTAGGCTGAGGGTCTGGAGAGCACAAAGATAGTCTGGAGTGCAGGGTTAGGGGCTGGAGAGCAGGGAGAGGGGCTGGAGCGCCGGGTTAGGGACCGGGGCGCACCGTGGGGATGCCGAAGGGAAGCGGGGCGGATCGGGCGGTGCCCGGCCGAGGGGGGAGGCGATGTCGCAGCCCCTTCCTCTTTCATTGATCTCCGGAACGGGGCAGCCCGAGGCCGCCCCGAGCCTTTAAAGGCTCCTCCTCCCAGCAGAGCCGCCCCGGGAGCGCGGCCCCGCCGGTCCGCCCCGAGGGCTGCTCCGGGCTGCGGGGGCGAGCGCTTCGGGGTGTGCGGCACCGAGACCCCTCCCCAGCCCAGAGGAGATGAGTGCTGTGCCCCACGGCAACGGCAGCGCCTGGGGGGTGGCCACGCTGGGCAACAACTGCAGCGGGACCACCAGCCTGAGCCGGCAGTGGGTGGTGGGAGCTGCTCTGAGCCTCACCGTGCTGGTGATCGTGGCCGGCAACTTGCTGGTGATCGTGGCCATTGCCAAGACGCCTCGGCTGCAGACCATGACCAACGTCTTCATCACCTCGCTGGCCTGTGCCGACCTCATCATGGGCTTGCTGGTGGTGCCGCCGGGGGCCATCATCCTGCTGAGCGGCCACTGGCCCTACGGCACAGTGGTGTGCGAGCTGTGGACCTCTCTGGACGTGCTGTGCGTCACGGCCAGCATCGAGACGCTGTGTGCCATCGCCGTGGATCGCTACCTCGCCATCACCTCGCCACTGCAGTACGAAGCGCTGGTGACCAAGGGCAGGGCGCGGACTGTGGTGTGCCTGGTGTGGGCAATCTCTGCCTTCATCTCCTTCCTGCCCATCATGAACCACTGGTGGCGGGACGGGGCGGACGAGCAGGCGGTGCGCTGCTACGATGACCCGCGCTGCTGTGACTTTGTCACCAACATGACCTATGCCATCATCTCCTCCACTATCTCCTTCTACGTGCCGCTGCTCGTCATGATCTTCGTCTACGTCCGTGTCTTTGCCGTGGCCACGAGACACATCCAGCTCATTGGCAAGGACAAGGTGAGGTTCCTGCAGGAGGCCCCCAGCCCCAGCTCCAGGAGCAGCCGGCGGAGACGACCCTCCCGTCTGCTGGCCATCAGGGAGCACAAGGCTCTGAAGACCTTGGGCATCATCATGGGCACCTTCACACTCTGCTGGCTGCCCTTCTTTGTAGCCAACATCATCAAGGTCTTCTGCCGGCCGCTGGTGCCGGATCAGCTCTTCCTCTTCCTCAACTGGCTGGGCTATGTCAACTCAGCCTTCAACCCCATCATCTACTGCCGCAGCCCCGACTTCAGAAATGCCTTTCGCAAGCTGCTGTGCTGCCCACGCCGGGCTGACCGACGGCTCCACGCCGTCTCACAGGACCTGCAGCACTGCCCCTGTGCCTTCAGCCCCCAGGGGGGTCCTTTGGAGAACAGCAAGATCCCCGAGCACCCTGGGGAGGATGGTGAGGCTTGGGGCAGTGGCAGCAGCAGCTGCTGCAGCAACCGGACAGAGGAGACCAGCCTGTCTCAGGGCAGTGGCCGCCAGCAGCAGCAGCCCCTTGGCCAGTCTCAGCTGCAGGGCACCCAGAGCATGCTGTGCTCACAGCTTGATGAGTAGGTACCACAGGTATTTGCTTGAGGGGTTCCAGGGGAGACTAGCCCTTTGGGGTGTGGTTGGGAGGGCTGTTGACAGTGGGGACGTGGTCTGATATCACAGTGAAGAGCTGGAAGGCACCCAGACCCTGGAGATGGAGGGCAGGTAGGTCCTGGGGTGTGTGGGAGAGGTGCTGGGGTGCAGGGCAGGGAACTGCTGCCATTTGCCCTTAGACTCCCCTAAAACTCCAGCTTCTCTCCTGGGCTGCAAAACTGGGGTCTCCTCCCAGCCCAGTCCCAGCTTGTCCCTTCCCAGGGAGGACTCCCAGCCCACCCGGATGGGATCTGCTTTTTTTGGGTTAAGAAAACTCTGGTGGTGAATAGACAAGTAGACTAGCTGAACAGGAAGGGGTCCCAAAGCCTGGGATTCCTCCCCTTCTTCCCTTACTCCATTTTCTGCTGTTAGAGGAGAATGCAGGAAGCCCCTTGGCAGTGTCTCTAGCCCTGGCTCTGCAGGTCAGTCTGACAGAGTGTCAGTCTGGGAAGGGAGTTCATTTCTTCACCCTCCATCCCTCCCTGCGGATGGGACATGAGCTTCCCAGAGCTGGCAGCCCCATGCCTCTGCTCTGCCAGCCCCCTGCACCTGTATGTGGGTTCACATCTCTTCCTGCAAAGTACAGAATGGTTTGGGGTTTCTTTTTGTGTGCCAAAATTTGAATTATTCTGGTTGCTGTGGATTGTAACCAGCTTTCTCTGGACCAAAACTGCTCCTGTTGCCCGAAAGCAGGATCAGTTCCTGCCAGCACACACAGGCAGAGCTGCTGTGGGGAGAGAGGTGCCAGAAAACATTCCCTGAAGCTGCACATCCTGAGGAAGGGTTCATCCATGCTGGGAACACAGGATGGTGAACCGTGAGAGAGGTGCAAGCTCTTCAGGTACTGTGCTCTCCTGATTAAGGTTTGCCAGCAGAGAGACACCAGCAAGTCCTTCAGTTTAGCTGGGAGCAGCTGATAGCCAGGAAGAGACTGGGTGCAGGGTGCCCATCACTCAGAGTGTCTCCTCTGCCTGCTTTAGCCTCTGCCTTCCCTGGGGGAGTGCAGCCCTTGGCTAGCCCACAGGCAGCTGCCCACTTTTGGGGGCACATGAGCCTGGCATCAGCCCAGCCATCTGCCAACACCTCCCTGGGATGTTGGAGTGTCTGCTTGTGCCCCATTGCCTCACAGGCTGCTGGAGCTCCAGAACTTACGTGTGGTGCTCTTTGCCCTGCTCCGGTCCTAGGTCCCTCTCTGTGCCTGCTGCTCCTCTTTCTCCTGGGCTGGTGGCTTTGGGTCCCTGTCCCCAGGGCTTTGCAGCTGTGAGGGTTGAGCCTGGGGAGTGATGCTGCATTGCCTCCCACATTCTTCTTGCAGGGCTGGGTTCTGCGGAGGGGACAGAGGAGCAGTGCTGGGGACGATGGCACCAGAAGGACCCTCTGGTGCTCGCAGTGACCTGGAGAGGAAGGAGACTGTCCCTTAGGAGTGCTCGGGGTCACAGCAGAGCCCGAGGAGCTGGCTCCTTTTGGCTGTTGGGGTTGGAGAACTGGAGCCAGCTAGGAACAAGCTCCTGAGCTGCTCACCAAGAGGCAGCACAGCCTCAGGGATGTGCCTGAGGATGAGGAATGAACTCCCATCCAGGGCTGCATCCCGGCATGGCTGGCAGCAGGACGCGGTGGTGGCTGGTGGCTCTGCTGTCTTGAAGGATGAAGGACTCAGTCGTCCCACTCTTGGCCAGGTTTTGGACAGCCCCTCAGAAAGGGGAGAAGAGCCTCCTGCAGGCATAAGCCCTTTCCAGGATCTCCAGTCCATCCGAGCAGCTGCATTCCCAAGGCTGGGTGTGATCCTGGGAGCTGCAGTGATACCTTTAGCAAAGGAATGCACAAGGGAGCAAGAGGAGCACCCAGCATGGGAGAACTGGGAAAAAAAAGTGAATTATGCTCTTATCCAATCTCCTCCTGTTTCTCCCTCTCCATTTGGGGCAGTTGGGGCAGATGTCCATGTTTCCACCCTGTTCAGGGATGGATGAAGCTGGAGGAGCAGCAGCAAGGTCAGGAGCGGAGGGCATGGTAGGAGGGAGTTTCCATCCCAAGGCCCCTGCCCAATGGTCTGCATATGAAGGGCAGTGGGAAGAAGGCAGGGAGGTTAAGCTCTTGCTTCAAATGTCTTTTTGCTGGTGGAATGTGGTGGCAGGGCCAGTCCAGCTCCTCCCTGCACCCTGTGGTGTTAGCAGAGCTCAGGGAGTGTATGTACAGCTGGCAGTTGTGCCCATGCCAGGCTGGATGTTGGGGATAATGTTGGTTGTACCTATGGCATGGTGAATGTAAAGTTTTTGTCTTGTTTCCCCCCATCTCCTGTGCAAAATAAACCTCAGAATCTCTGTGGTGCCTTTGAATCTGTGCTGAGCAGAGGGGTTCTGTTCCCACGTGCCTTTCCCAAGGGGCTGCCCCAGGGGGAGCTTTGTGCTCCCTAAGGGTTTGCCAGCCTGGGGGTGCACCACAAAGTGGGCACCACCATCCCACCACAATTCAGGAGGTTTCTACCAGAGTGAATATTTGGCTGGGAGAGGCAGAGAGCCCTGTGCCAGGATGATGCCAGGAGCACTGGGGCACCTCAGGCACTTGCAGCCCCCCGGGCTGCCCTAGCCATCCTGTCCCTCCCCAGGAGCCCAGGTAGAGGTGCCCAGTGCCACCTCCTGGTGCTGGGGATGTCCTAGATCCCACATGGAGCCTGTAGGGTCTGACTGCAGCCCCAGGGATTGGGCTGCTGAAGTTTTCCTTAGCATATCTTGCTTTTAATGAAGCTCTTGCCAACTGTTTCCATTTTAGAGCTTCAGATGTCAATTTGGTGGTTCTTGGGGGGCTGGGGTCTGATCCCTGCAGCTGACCCTGAGCACAAGCAGGTCCTGTGTGTCCCCAAGTCCCCACACAGCCCCATCTTCCCCAGGGTACCCTCAGTGACCTGCTGAGGGGACACAGTTCAGCACCAGCCTAGGAAGTTGTCCGTTAGCCTCCCGAGAGCCATGGTGTCAGTGAGTAACTTCCCAAACCAGGGGCAAGCCCCAGGCAGAGGGTGAGGGGCTGCTGCCCCAGGGAATGGGGGAGCTTGGGTGCCTGCATGTCCCACTCACAGGGCTGGTGTCGTTGGCTCCCATCAAGGTACTTGGCCAACTTGTCTAGACTGGGCTTTTGCCAAGAATCATAGAATCATGGAATGATTATTTTGGTTGGAAGAGATGGACCAGCACTGCCAGGTCACCACTGAACCATGGCCTTCAGCACCACATCTCCATGGCTTTTCAACTCCTCCAGGGATGGTGACTCCAGCATTGCCCTGGGCAGCCTGGGTCAAGCCTTCACAACCCTTTCAGGGAAGACATTTTTTCCCAATGGCTAATCTAAACCAGGTTAGACCTGGTGGCCCTTGAGTTCCCTTCCAGCCTGGAATTCTGTGAGTCTCTGATGAAGTTTGCTCAAATGGAGCTGTTTTTGCATTCAGGCTTAACTGTCTGCTGCTGTCCTCCAGGAGGGTGATGGGTGGTGGAAGGTCCATTGGTTCCACCTGCCTTCCCAAAACACCTGCTCTGCATTCCCAACTGACATGTCCCTGGGGTGCTTCATTAGCAGTTGGTGCTGGCTGCTGGTGTTTGGAGCTCTCTGGGAGCAGCTTTTTTGGCTGGGTGTGAGTTGCAGGGTGTTGTGTGGGCAGGGACATGTCCTGTGGTCCTTTGGGGCTGCTGATGTGTGTGTGGAGCAAGGGAGGAGGGAATAGCTTCCTCTGATACCCCAGTCCTGGGTTGTGTTGCTGGATTAAACACTGATGGTGATCAAGTCCTTGGTAGTAACGTGGTGTTTGGAGGCCTCTAAGTGCTCTCTCCATATTAAATGCTTCTTGGAGGTGTTAGCTGAAGCTGCTGTGTGCTGGGAGAGTGCATTCACTGCCTTGAGCTGCCTCTGCTTATGGTACTCCCCTGCTTCAGGGAGGTTGCTTGTCCTCTTGGAGCTGGTTTTGTCTGTAAAGGTGTTTAACTGACTTTCCATTTCCCTAGGGGATGCATAAGTGGCTGGTGGTTTTATTCTTCACTTAGCAACGCCCAGGGGAGGCTGCTCTAGCTGCTTTCACCTCTTGCAGGCAGCAAATGCTTCTAGTATGAGTGTGCTGCTGTCCCAGAGAGACGGAGGCCAGAAAGTCTGCTCTAAGTTTTCCAAAGTCACATTTCTTCTGTATGTTTCTGCTCCAGAGCAGCCAAATGCTCTTTTGTTTGACTTTTGTCTCACAGGAGCTGGTTTCTGTTGCCAGTGCTGGGTCTGCTGTGGAGGATGAGCAGCTCTTCTCCCTTCTTCAGCTCACTGTCAGAGGAGAGACCTGTTGCTGCCCTGTGGGGTATGGACCTGCACCCTCTGGGCTGCTTTGGGGAGACCTGATAGCAAGAGTGGTTGGAATGACAGTGGCCATGCCCTGCAGGTACCCCCCCCAGGGAGGGTGTGCACAGGGCATGATTTCTCCTTTCTTGAGGTGTGTGCACTCGGAAAACCTTCACTTTGCTTTTTGGCCCCTCTGAGGCTTGGGCAGCTCAAGTGTGTCCAATGTTTGTCCTTGCAGGCTGCCAGCTGAACATGGGCACCAGGAGCTGTGTGGTAAAAGAGGATGATGACTTCTTGGAGCACCTGGTCCTGCTGAGAACGGTGAGATCTCGCTGAAGAGCCCATGGAGTTGGGCTGTGTCCCAGCAGTGGGGCCAGCTGGTGGGCCAGCTCCATGCCATGGGGTCTCTGCTTGGCTCTGCAGATCTGCCTGGGGGCTGAGGCCAGGGATGAGCTGCACGTGGTGGCTGTTGATTCAAAAAACACCTATGGAGACAACAAGCCAGTGCCCATCGCAGCGCTGAGGACATCAGTGCTCCCCATGGTGAGGACAGCCCCTGGCTGGGGGCAGCCATAGCTCCACCCTAGGCTGGATTCAGGGGTCTCTGAGCTCTGACTCTTTGCAGATCAGCCTCAAAGGTCTGGAGCTGGTTCCTCCTGTCACCTTTGTGCTCCAGTGTGGAGCTGGACCAGTCTATCTTAGTGGGCAGCGCATCACCTGTGAGTGCCACTGAGCTATGGGGCCAGGGTGAGCATGTGGGCTGGGGCTGCACCCCATGGGGGTTCTTCTGGGTCTCATGGTGGCTTGAATGGCAGCTGGTGGCCTCACCCAAGTCTGCTTCCTCCCAGGGATAGAAGGATTACTGGTCTCTGGTTGGGATTGGTGCTTGTTTGTGCCCATGGGCTCGTCACAGTGATCCATGCTGGTTCTCCACTCTTCTCCCATGGGGTGGGATGGTGTCCATGCTCCTGCTCCCAGTGTGGGGTGGGACCACTGGCTGTGTCTGCAGCTGGGTGGGGGGTGTCCCTCGTTGGGATGAGGCCACCCCCTCCCATTACAGCCCTGTATCTCCTCTCTCCAGTGGAAGATGATGCTAAGTCCGAAGGCCATGAGGAAGAGCTCTTGGAGGAAGAAATAGGCAATGAGGACATTGAAAAAGCACCTGATCATAAAGCATTGTAGAAGAGCTGCAGCTTGAAGAAGACTTTGTGGCTCTGGAGAGGAGCTGGTGTGATGGTGGGGATGTCCTGCACTGGGATGATCTTCAAATGGGACAGATCCTTGCAGGGGGACACAAACTGCCTGGCCTTTGGCTGTCATCCCTTTTCTCCTCTTCCTGCCCCCTCCATACCTACTGTGCTCCCAGAAATGATTTCTTTTCCTTTTACTGCAATAACAATGGGAAAGTGTAAATACCTTGGAGTTAGTCTGGACTGTGTTCTGCTACTCCTGCTCTCACCTGCTCTCCTGTCCCTCTTTGCCTGCTGCCTCTGCCTGCTCCCTACCTCCTCTTAGGAAAACACATTCCACACCACGATGCTGTGGGTCTGGGGGGCTCTGGGTCCCAGTGAGCAGCCCCTGGGGAGCTGCACCATGCTCTGCCTTGGGGCTTATGTTGTCTACAGAAGCTCAGGTGCCTCTTCACAGTGAGGACATGATGCTCTGAGGCCAAGGTGCTTGTGCTCCCACTGCACAGCCCCTGCACTGATTTATCTTGTGCTCTCTCTTCTACTGGTCCTTTTGTTCATGTAGGAATCTCTCTGCCTATCACCTCTTCGGATCCACAGGATGAAGTTGTTGCCATATTCACAGCAGCCCAGGAAATGCAGCCAAAAGTCACCCAGAAGAAGCAACTGCTGAAATAATTTAATCAAAATGCCTGTTTGAGAAAATTGCCCAAATCCATGATACATATGATGTTACCTGGCAGCAAGGTCGGCTTCCAGGGCAGCCCTAGGGCTGCAGGCAGCATGGCCCGGGGAGGGAGCTCAGGGGTCTCTCTTTGTTTTCCCCACTTAGAACAGAACAAGGCACTGAGATGAGGTGATGGCGCACAGAGAGAAGATTGCTGTTATCATGCTGTGATGGTGTGGGAGAGGCCAGAGCTGGGCCTGGGTGACACCAGCAGCCAGCCCTGATGGGCTGCAGCCTGGCAGCACGTCAGCCACTGGTGTGGGCTGTTCCTGGGCTTGGGGATGCAAAGAGAAAAGAAGGGGAGAGGGCAAGAACCACACAGCCTTCAGCCTGGGAAAGGGTTTCTTGGGCATCACCTCCTGCAAGGCAAGTGTGTACCCTGAGCCCCCTCCCCATGTGTGGGTCTGAGATGTGTCCCAGGGTGGGGAGCAGAGGGGCTGGCTTGGGGGGAGGTGGTTGCATGGCTTTGGGTTCAGCAGCAAATGTTTGGTAAAGCTCACTTTATTCGGCAATGTCTGCCTCTGACTCTGGACAGGCCCTTTGAGGTGGGGTGAAGCCAACAGGGTGTGTGGAAGCTGATCTAAAAATCCCAGTTAGTGCATATTTGGGCTGTGGAGCTTTTGAGGGGCTGCTAGGACACGTCACAAAAGTCTGTGGCTGGGTGCAGCTCTCCTTTGGGCTCCCCTGGGGACTTCCCAGATCTGCTGAGTCGGTTTTGGTCTTATTAGATGAGGTACAGGAGAACTGTCTTGAAATAACATCTGAAACAGAGGGTGGCATGTCCTGTGCTGGGAAAGAGTGGGAGATAATATAAGGAAATAGCCTAGGAAATTAAAGTTGGACTGCAGTGGGTGGTGAGATGATTCAGAGGGCAGGAGGGAGGCAGCCTGGGAGAGAAAACTGCATCAGCTGGGGGAGTTCTGGGGGTTTGGCAGTGAGGACTGTGTGCTGGGGCTGGGAATGGTGCTGCCTGTGCTCGTCTGAGGCTGGCTCCTGGTGGGGGTCTCCAACAGGACCCAGCTGCCAGCAGGAAGCAACCCAGGCAGCCAGGGACCTGTCTTCCAGGGCTGATCTAATTTCCCCTGAATTTTCTCCTTGCCCTCCCCCCCATTCCTTCTGCAGCTGATTTTTGGGGCCATCAGGCTCTTGCTTTTGGCAGGGCCATGTTAGGGGCTATGAACCTTGGGCTGAGCCCCCTGGAACCACGGTGGTGGCAGCAGCAGGACCCAGGCTGGCTGCATTTGAGGAGAGCCTGGCTAACCTCGTTATGGGGGTGGGTGAGCAAGGTGCAGGCGCATGAGGGCTCCCAGGCAGTGCAAAAGTAGCAGAGCATCCTTATTCATTTATCCATTAATGTCCTTTGTTATTTCCAGAAACATTAGGAGCTGTTTTCTAGCTCAGCTGCTGCTTCCCTTTCCCTCCTGCCAGCAGCTGGGCTAGGGGAGAGGCAGGGTTGCTGAGAGCGCTTCATTTCGAGGGGTGTTGATGAGGCCAGGTTTTGGTAAGTGCTTTCTCCCAGTCTGTGGTCATCCTTGCTGCTCTTCTCCTCCTCTTCCCTGCCACAAGCTGTAATTGCTATGGAGCCTGAGGCTGTCCCTCCCTCCCAACACAGCATCACCCTTTTCCTGAGCCTGATTTTTCCATTTCCCTCCCCAGGAGCCCACAGGACACCCTGGGTGTAGGGCAGGGTCCTGTGCAGCTTCAGTGGGGGAACAGCTGCAGCAAAGCTGTGAGGAAGATCAGGATGTGCTCCATGGATACCTGAAACCCACTACTGACAGATTTGGAGGTGCTGAGGCTGTTTGAGACAGGAGTTTTCTCCCTGCCTGCAGACAGAAGGGCTCAGGCACAGCCGTGGAGGGGGACATGGACAGGGACAACGCCAGCCTCTATGAGCTGGCCGTGCAGAACCACTCCAACGCCAGCGCGCAGTTCACCGGAGTGGAGCTCATCCAGTCCTTCAAACCCCTCATCATCCCCTGCTACGCCCTGGTGGTCATGGTCGGCATCTTCGGCAATTACCTGCTCCTCTATGTCATCTGCAAGACCAAGAAGATGCACAATGTCACCAACTTCTTCATCGGGAACCTGGCCTTCTCCGACATGCTGATGTGTGCCACGTGTGTTCCCTTCACCCTGGCCTATGCCTTCAACCCCCAGGGCTGGGTTTTTGGGAAGTTTTTGTGCTACTTTGTCTTCCTGATGCAGCCCCTGACAGTCTATGTCTCTGTCTTCACGCTCACAGCCATCGCCGTTGACAGGTAAGCGCTGGTGGGTGTGGATGATGTGGAGGTCTGGGTCTGTCCCCCCTGGTCCCATCAAGCAGCTGCTTGCTCAGCTGAGGGTGTTCAATCCTAAATGCTCAAAATTCGAAACAGAAAATGTCAGAGGATCTTTGCAGCCTTTGCTTTAGACTCAAAACTTGGCCCTAGGTGGGGGAAGCCTGGTGAGGATGTTCAACCAGCTGCTGGTTTGCATCAGGAGGTGACATTGTGCAGGTTCATGCCTGTCTATACAAAGTCATCTCTGTCAAAACCCAGTCTCCCAGCTGCTGGGTCCAAGCTCCCAGCAAGGGTGGCTTTTGTACGACAGCTTGGTGGAGTTTGCACTCAGTTCTTCATCCTTTGCTGGATAAATTGGTACCCAATCATACTCTGTGGAGTGCACTTGTGCCTCCCTGAGTGTGCCCAGGCAGGGGCTGATAAGAGGTGGCTCATAAAACTCATGTTTCCATAGAGACCTTCTCTCAGAAATGATGCTCCAAACTCTGCAGGGCCGAGAGTGCCCCTCATGCTGGTTTGCCTCTGTGGGGAGAGCAAGGTGGCACCATGATGGGAAAGGCAAGCTAAAAAAGGAAAATTTGAGCAGAATCACTGAGCAAGCCTAGATGGAGCTTTCACTGAGAGCTTGAAATGTCCCCAGGAGTGCTGGCAGTTGTTTTCTGCTCTGCAACAAAGACCTTTTTTAGGGCCTTTTTAGCTGTTTTTGCTCGTTTCTCTTGCTAAAGAGGCACCCATGAAGTTGCAGGAGGGGATGCTCCGTGCCCAGTGCAGTTTCCCTCAGTAGAGTGACCTGGTGCTTCCATGAGCCCCATGGCAAAGTTAGGGGACGTGTTTGTTCCCTCTGTCCTCAGCAGCTGCTTGGGGCTATGTCTCTGCTCCTGGAGCTGGCAGGGCTCTGCCTCCTTCAGCCCTGGGCTGCTGGGGGGATGCTCTGGGACTCCCCTATTTCTCTCCCCACAGGTACTATGCCACCGTGCACCCCCTGAAGAAGCGCATCTCAGTCACCAGCTGCATCTCTGTGGTGGGGGGCATCTGGCTGCTCTCCTGTGGGCTGGTGGCCCCTGCCATCGCCCACACCTACCATGTGGAGTTCCGGCAGGAGGGCTTCTCCATCTGTGAGGAGTTCTGGATGGAGAAGGAGACACAGCGCCTGGCCTATGCCTATGGCACCCTGATTGTCACCTACATCCTGCCCCTCTCTGCTGTCTCCCTCTCCTACATCTGCATCTCGCTGAAGCTGAGGAACCGAGTGGTGCCTGGTCACCCCACGGAGAGCCAAGCCGAGCTTGACCGTCTGAGGAAGAGGAAAATCTTCCGCCTCATCGTGCTGGTGGTGGCAGCCTTCGGGGTCTGCTGGCTCCCCATCCATGTCTTCAACATCATCCGGGACATTGACATCAACCTCATCAACAAGCACTACTTCCTCCTCATCCAGCTCCTCTGCCACTGGTTCGCCATGAGCTCCTCCTGCTGCAACCCCTTCCTCTACGCCTGGCTCCATGACCGCTTCCGAGGGGAGCTTCGCAAGATGTTCTTCTGCAAGAGGAAGATCATCCCAACCAAAAGCTGTGGGGCTGCTGCTGTGCTCTGAGCCTGGGGGTCCTGCTCCTCAGGCTCCCCTCAGCCCTGTGCTTCATTCTGTGCATGGCAGAGCTTTCCTTGCTGCTGTTGTGAGGGGTCAGGATGTCCATTCTGACTGTGGCCCTCCTGCCTGCACTTGCTGCAGCATCCTTCCCTATCTTAGGGTGCTTGGCTCCACTCCCAGCATGACCTGAGCTCCCTTTGTCCCCAGGATGACCAAACCCACATTTTTTTTCTGCAGCCTTCCCCTGCGAGGTCACCTCACCAACCCCAGCAAAACCTGTCCTTCCTCCACGGGTCCTGCAGGGCAGCACTTGTGGCACCAAGAGCTGTCCCAGTCCCCGGGGTTGGTTGAGGGTCCCCAGGTTGGTGGGTGACCCCAAGATGCTGTGATCCAAAGGGCTGGTGTAGCCTTTGAAAGGGGTGAGGGAGAATAAGAGCACCTCCAGCATCACGAGGGGCAGGGTGTGGATGCTCCTGGGGAGCAGGGGATCGGGTGGGGTGGGATGGGTACCCACAGCTCCTGGGGAACAGGTGGGAGGGTGGCAGGGCTGCTGCATGCTTTGCTTTGGGACCTCGTGGGGTTGTTATTCCTAATTAATGAGGGAGATGGCAGCACAAGGAAAGGGTGGGAAGTGTCTCGCTGGGTGAGGGCTGTAAGGAGGAGCCTCCTGCATTAAATGACTGACACCGGTCTTGGGTCTGGACATGCATTTCTCCTGCAGGATTATCCTTGGAAAGGTGTTGGTGCTGTTCCTGTACATACATACACCTATACACACTTGTACCTACACCTGTATGCATCACAGACACCTGTACACACCTGTACATCTACCTGTACACACACTTCTACAGTCCACACACCTGTACACTACACACCCCTCTACACACCTGTGTACATACATCTACACACACTTGTACACTAGACACCTACACCTCTTTACACTGCACGTCTACACACCTTTACACTACACACTGTACACTACACCTGTATCTACACCTGCACACACTTCTACATACACTCACACACTTGTACAGTACGCACCCTTGTACATACACCTACACACCTGTACACACACCTCCATACCCCTGCACACACACACCTGTACACACACCTACGTGCCCCTGCACACCCCCATACATACACCTAGATACCACTGCATAGCTGTACACACACCTACATACTCCTGTGCACACAGGTACATACATCTACACACCCCTATACATACACCTGTACACTCATCCCTTACACACATTTACATGCCCCTCCACACACACAGGTACACAGACCTGCACACACACCTACATGCCCCTGCACACACACCTGTACTCAAACGTGCCACTGAACACACACCTACATGCCCCTGTACACACACATGCCACTGAACACACACCTGTACACACACCTACATGCCGCTGTACACACACACATGCCTCTGCACACACACCTGCACATACCCACACACACACTTACATGCCCCTGCAGACACACTTGTACACACACCTACATGCTCCTGTACACACTCCTGTACACTCACTACGTGCCCCTGTACACACACCGGTACACACACACCTGTACACACACAGCTTAACACACACCTACATGCCCCTGTACACACATGACACTGAACACACACCTGTACACGCACACGCCCCCGCACACACACCTGTACACACACCTGTACCCTCACCTGCACACACACCTACCTGCCCCGGCAGACACACCTGCACATACACCTGCACACACACCTACATGCCTCTCCACACACACGCCCCTGCACATACCTGTACGTGCCAGAGCTCCAGGCCCCACCCTCTCTCGCGAGACAAGGGCGGGGCCGGCAGCGGGGCGGGGCGGCAGCGCACCGGGACGGGCACCGGGACGCGTACCGGGGCTGCGCTCCGTTCTCCTTCGGCTCTGCTCCCGCTTCCTTCCCGCGCCCGCCACCATGTCGTTTTCGGGCACGGCCCCGGCATGGTCCCCGACCCACGTCCAGGTGACGGTGCTGCGGGCTCGGGGACTGCGCTCCAAGGCGGCGGCGAGCGGCGGCGGCAGCGACGCCTACACCGTGATGGCGCTGGGCCGCGACAAGTTCAGCACGTCGGTGGCGGAGCGGTGCCAGGGCCAGCCCCTTTGGCGGGAGGAGGCCACCTTCGAGCTGCCGCCGCCGCCGCGGCCCGCCACCCTCCGCCTCACCGTGCTGCACCGAGCTCTCGTCGGCCTCGACAAGTTCCTGGGGCGCGCAGAGGTGGACCTGGCAGCGCTGAGGGCCGAGGGGGGACGGAGGCACAGCAGGTGGGCCCGGGGCGGGAACGGGGAACCGGGGAATCGGACCCGTGAGGGAATAAAGGGGTGCTCCAAGGAGCAGGGGTCGGGGACTCTGAGTGGACCAAGAGGGACACGCGGTGGCAGGGAGGTCTCTAGGCCCCACAGGACCTGGGGAGAGGGATGGGATGGCTTCTGTGCCCCACAGGGGTCTGGAGTTCTGATGGGGGACCCTGGTTCCCCATGGAATGTCCGTGTGCTCCACGGGGACCTGTGTGCCCTGTATGGGTGGAGGGAATCTGATGGGAGACCATTATGCCGCATGGGGACCTCTGTGCCTCCCAGGGGTTTGTGGTTCTCATAGGGGACCCTGGAGCCCTATGGGATGTCCTTGTGCCTCATTGGGACCCCTGTGCCCATAGAGGTGAGGGGAATCAGCTGGGGGAACCCTGTGCCCCCATGGGATGTTCCTGTGCCCCATGGAAACTTTTGCACCCCACAGGTGTGTGAGGGTCTGTGAGGGACCTCGTTGCCCCATAGGGAGCCCTGTGCCCCTTAGGGGTGGGGGGACTCTGGTAGGTGACCCCTGTGACCCATGGGGACCCTTGTGCCCTACAGAGCTAAGAGGATCTGTCAAGGAACCTCTGTGCCCTATGGAGACGATGGTGCTCCCTGAGGGCCCATGGGGTGACCCCTCAGAGCAGGGTCCCTCTTGATGTGGGTCAGCCCCCTCCCCCCCCATAGCTCTTGGGTAGCTGGGGCTTTTTCAGCAACTTCTGCCTCGTGCTGGGCTTTGGGTTTTCAGTATTGATGTGTGAGTGCTGACAGCACACACTGGTAACAGTCACACTGAGCCCAGAAACGTGATGTGCTTGAAATGCCTTCATCTTCTGACAGAGAATGAGCACAGGCCACAACTGGCTGTTTGAGGAGGATTCTTAATAAATACTTAGCAGAGCCTAAGCATATGTAAGAGCAGATAATTCAGTGTTACGAGGGTTAGCTCTACAGTTGTCAGCAGGACACCAAGGTGGGAGACTTCTCTAATACCCAGTGCCAGCTCTGTGTCATACTTGCTCCTTTGAACATAAACACTGGGATGGTGCACTGGAATCCCGCAGTGGTTACTGGGAGGGTTTTACTGGGAGTCAACAGCCTTGTAATGTGGTTTAAGGTGGCTGGTGAGTCACCTTCCTTCTCTCACTCACCTGAGCAGATCCAGGTGTTGACATTGGCTTCGCCAGGGCTGAGAATCGTAGAATCATTAAGGCTGGAAAACATCTCCAAGATCATCAAGTCCAACCATCGACTCAACACCCCCCCTGCTACTAAACCACGTTGTGAAGTGCCACATCTACACAGCTTTTAAATCCCTCCAGGAAAGGTGACTCCACCATGGCCCTGGCAGCCTGGGCCAATGCCTAACCACTCTTTCAGGGAAGACATTGTTCCTACTGTCCAACCTGAGGCTATTTCCTCTTGTCCTATCACTTGTTCCTTGGGAGGAGAGACCAACTCCCACCTGGCTCCAACATCCTTTCAGGGAGTTGTAGAGTGAGAAGGTCTCCCATCAGCCTCCTTTTCTCCAGAGTAACTAACCCCTCACAAGGGTTGTGCTCCTCACAAGAGTTGTGCTCTAGGCCCCTTGTTGCCATTCTTTGGACACACACCAGCACCTCAATGGCCTTCTTAGAGTGAGGAGCCCAAAACTGAACCCAGGATTCAAGGTGTGGCCTCACCAGTGCCCAGTACTGGAGGACAATCCCTGCCCTAGTCCTGCTGGCCACGTTAGTGCTGATCCAAGCCAGGATGCTGTTGACTTTCTTGGCTACCTGAGCACACTGCATTGTGACTCTTGCCAAAGCTGTTGCCCCTTGTGAAGCCTTAATTACAGCACAGTTGTCATTAAGGTTGTGTCAAGCACTAATGTGTTTACACTGCAGAGCGTGAGGTGCCTTCAGTCAGCAGAGTTCAGGGAGTCAGCCCTCGCCACGGGTCCTCCTGGGCTGGTTTCTTTGTGTGTGGGTCAAAGAAAATTGAGAGGGGTAAAAAATACCCCAAATTCCCATTTTTGATGCTCCTGGGAAACCTTGTGATATTTCCAGTTGTTGGTGCCCTGCCCCCAGCCTGTGATTCTCTGCTTGAAGCCTGTTTCTGTTGTCACTGTGTTGCTGCCGTGGTGACGTGTCCCTGGAAAGGGCTGGTTTTATCTGGATAAGAAATAGAATCCTGGAATGCTTTGGGCTGGAAGGGACCTTTAAAGGGCATCTAGTCCAACCCCCAGCGTGGGGGGTGCACACCAACGTAATACATGAAATTGATAAGGTTTCATGGTTTATAGTTTTAGGAGGAGGATATCAGGAGGTTATTGGCTTCCAGCGGCTCCGAAGTGGACGTGGCACGTGCTGCTCAGAGGCAGTGCTGAACACATAGTTTGTGTTGGAGCGGGGCCTGCTCTTTCCCCAGGGCAGAGAGCACAGGGTGAATTGTTGTGGCACTGTACAAGTGCAGGATGCTCCTAGAAATCACGCGGCTTAGAACAAAAGTGCCCAGGGCTTGCACTGATGGCAAAGGATTCACACTGCCCTTGCTGCTGCTGCTGTGGACATGCGGCTTTAGGGACCTGACAAAGCCCAAACATCTCCATACAGAATCCAGAATCCTTTCTCTGGTGCTGCTGTCGTGTGACTTCAGCTCTCAGGTCGCTTGGGGCTTGTGTGTGTTGGTACTTGCAACTCCTTTCCAGCTTAGGAGTTCTTGAGGCTGTTTTCCCTCTGAAGTGTTTCCCCATGTTTCTGAATTCATCTCCTTCAGTTAATTAGTTTTGAATTGCCTCTGAAGGAAATTCCCTTTTCCCATCCTCTTCCATGGCTCCCGGTGCACTTCCAAGGGACTGAAGTGCAAATTTGACAAGAGGCAGGTTTGCATGCTCTGTTTGCTTCCAGTATTTTCCTGTGCCAGCCAGTGAGGAAGGAAGGACATGAGGAGGAAGAAGCCAGCAGCCTTTGCTGTTGGTTCTGTGGAGTTGGGAAGTTTGTGGCTCCAGCACTAGCCAGAAAAGCCTTGCTGTGCAGTGCTGATAATTCTCTTTGCTGGCCCTAGTGTGGTTTGAATGTTATTAAGTGATAATGGATAGTGGCGTGGAGGTGGTGGTGATGCCATCTAGGACACCCTCAGCACTTGCTTCGTGTGCTTCAGTATTCTGGAGCTGCATTTCAGACAAAGGCCAAGGTTCTGTCTGTAAGGAGTGTCCTTCCTGGTGCACTCCAGTCACGAGCTGTAGAGGTGAGTGGAAATCCCCAGGCAGTCTGTGAGGCTTGGCTCGGTTCTCGGTCTGTTGATCAGAGTTCTTCAGCTTAAGAGGCATTAAGATAGGGACTGGAAGGGAGCTGGAATGAATGGTATGAAGGCGTGGGGCTGTGTGTGAGCTCTCTGGTACCAGTGTCAGCACTGAGGCTGCTTCTTTCACACTCAATTCAAAGTCCCAGCCTCTGTGAGTATCAGGAAGCCAGATAAAAGCACACAGGAGAGTGGCAGAGCTGAAATAGAGAATTCCATGTGGTGGTTCTTATTTTTCCTTCCTTTTGTAACCCTTCCTGGTTTGGGTTTTAAAACAGATTTTGCTAATGACTTTGTGTTTACAATAAGCAACGTTTTCCTTGGCACCCCTGAGGCCATATGAGCATGACGTGGTGATAAGATTAAAGGCTTTTCTCTTCTGTTTTTTTTGTTTTACAGTGTAGGCTGATTTGATTTTCAGAACACAAACCTCCTCTGTTGTTCTGAATTCCCTTTGCCTCTCAAGAACTGCTTTGTGAAAGAAACCTCCTTGTTTTCCACAGGTGGTACAAGCTCCGCTCCAAGCCAGGGAAGAAGGAAAAGGAGAGAGGAGAGATCGAGGTGGATATCCAGTTCATGAGGAGCAACATGACTGCCAGTATGTTTGATCTGTCCATGAAGGACAAGTCTCGCTCTCCCTTTGGCAAGCTGAAAGACAAACTCAAGGGGAAGAGGAGCAGTGGCCTTTCTGACACGGCATCGGCCATCGTTCCCAGCAGCGCTCACTCCTCTGCCGACAGCGACGAGGAGTCAGTCGAGAAGGAAAAGAAGAAATCCAAGTTCAAAACCCTCTTTTCCAAACCTGGCCTGCAGAAAAACTCCCTCTCCCAGTCCATGTCAGTGCTGCCAACACAGCAGCCTGTCACCCAGAGGGTTCGGCTCCGGCCCAGCGACTTCCAGTCGCAGTGGGATGAGGAGGAGTCTGAGCCCTCTCCCACCTCGGAAAGTGAGTATTGGCACTCGGGGGAGGGGTGAAGCACAAAGCCTTTTTCCCAGGCTTTCCTCAGGCCTTTTAGAGTACTGCTTAAATTCTTCATGCTGAATGAGTCTGGAGGAAGTCACTTCTGCCCACGGTGGTGGGTACACACAGAGGGAGTCAGGCACTCGTGGCTGAGCTTGCCTTGGGATAGCACGGACACAAGCAGCATCTGCATGTATTGGGGGTGCAGCTTCACTATAAGTGATCTGTGATGGTTTTAGGTCACTGAACAGCTTGTGTGACCTTCTCTGCTGAAGGCTGGAGGTGGTAGGGAACCCCGAAGGTTTGGGAAGGGATGCTATAGTCACACTTGTAATGTTTCTGTTGCTGCAATCCATTAATGACTGTGAGGTGAAGCCTCAGAAGAAAGGGTGTTCTTTCTTCAATTTCTCCTCACTTATTTTTTCCAGAAGCCTTTGGAAATGCCCTGGAGGAGAAGCCCTCTCCTTCTCCTCTGTTTAAATCTCGTAAAACAGCAACTTTGGACAGGCAACTCAACCAAGTAACCACTACCCACCCCAGGAAAGAAGGGCTCTCCTTATTCAGTGGCCTGAAATCCAAAAGTGATCCCATTTCCAAGTCTAGTCTGTGTATCAATGGCAGCCACGTTTATATGGAGGAGAGCACAACAAAGGACAACACTCCAGCCTCTTCCCCTTCTCCTCACAACTTCAGGAAGAAGCAGCTCTTTGCTTCAGAAGAGAACCTGTCTTCCAGATCTACTAAAGGACCTGAAGAGATGGGAGGAACATCTCCTAGTCATGCTTTCTCTGGGTCTGCATCCCTGGAGACCTTTAAATCCATGACATTGCCATCATACAAACTGCTGAGCGGTGAAGAGCACCTGGAAACCAGTGTTCCTCTGAGCATTGAGGTTACTAAAGAGACCAAAAAACCAGACCACAAAAAGTCTGCCTTGCTTTCTCTGGTCACTGGGAAGAAGGAAGCTGTGAAGACCAGTGATGCTGAGAATATTCCTGACAGGACCCTGCAGGATGAGGAGAACAAAGCTCTGGATGAAAAAAGTGAACAAGAAGCCAAACATCTTGAGCTTCCAGCAGCTTTAAGCAGGGAGAATCCTTCAGAAGACAGCCACCCAGCTGAAGATGTCTTTGCAAGTAAGCAGCCACTCAACCCTTTTGAGGAAGAGTGGAAACCTGACAAAGCTGCTGCACCAGTGAAGACCAAAGCTGTCAAGCCCAGGTCAGTCGTGGTGACATCACTAACAATGTGCTGTGGTGGTGGCAGGTATTAACTGAGCTTCTGCCTCCCACCAAGCAGCACTCCTCAGCTGGCATCCCATTTAGGTTTAAGTGGCCTTTGGGTGCTTTGACAACAAATTGTGGCTCTGAGCTCATTCTTGGTGTGATAAAGAGGTTGCTAGAGGGGTCTTACCTGTCAGTGATGCTGAAATAGAGCTTCTCTGAGTGCAGGTACTCTTTTTTTGCTGGATCTCTTGCAGAAACTAACTTCTCTCAGAGCTGTGCTTCTTGGAACATGCTCAGGGTCTGGAATACCAGTTCTAATATCTCTGCTTTTCCCTTCCATATTTGGCTGTGGTCTTCAAAAATGTTGTATGTTGGAGCCCTTCTGCTTTTGGCATTGTTCATAGTGAGGTGAAGGACAGGTATGAGTTTGGACAGAAGGATTTTTTGGACATTCTGCTCCTTTTTCCTTCAGATAAATACAAAAATAGAGGGTGTTTTTCATATATATGTGTATCAGTGTGTCCTACTAATAAGGGTTTGTTGTATGTCTGTCTCTAACTCCTTGTTTTCAGTGCTTCTCCTCTTTAAACATCTTGCAGATGAAGTGTCCTACTAATAAAAGTGCTTGGGATGCCAAAGGTGAGATAGTGCTTAACAGCAGCCACCTCAGTGACCTGTGCAATTGCAGCTGAGGTGTTCTGACATTATCTTGAGTGCTTTGTAAACTGTCAGAGAGGCTCTGAGGTCTCTTGCAAGTGTAATTCACCTCCAGCGTTAGGAGCTGATGGAGTCTGGTGCTAAAGCTTGTCTGTTCCCGCCTCATGTTGCAGCCACAAGTGACATGCCAGTTTTTTGTCCCTTTTTGCAGACTGGGCGTGCCTGCAGAGGAGGAAACCAAAGCCACACTTCCTACTCTTGCACCTGATTCCCTTCCTGCTTTTCTGTCTGTGCACCCCATCAGTAGTGACAATAATCCTTTTATTTCTAAAGCAGGGCAGAAAGTCCCAGTGCCAGACTCTGAAAACATGCCTAGTTCTCCTGCATCTCTCACCTCTCCTTCTGCTGCAGAGCCCTTCAGTGGCAAGAACCCCTTCACCCCTGAGAGGGACAGGGCACCCACAGCTCTGGATCCTGAAAGCATTGCCCATTTCCCTTCATCCCATCACCCTGCACCCTCCATTCTCAAAGCTCCTCTTCCTGGGCAGGTGTCTGGTAGTGCTAATAATCCATTTGCTTCTGGATGGGGGCAGAGCTCACAGGGTCAGGGTCTGGAAGGCTCTGATTCATGGACATCCCAGGGTCTCTTTCACCCACCTGCATCTTCTCTCCCCTCTGACTGTCATTTTAATGGCAGTAATCCCTTTGTGTCCAAGCTTGGGTTGGAAGCAGATGTGTCAGGTTTCAAAGCTGTTGCTAGTTCTTCCCCTTTCTGCCTTCCTTGTGATGAAGACTGTTCCTCAGCAGAACACCCTGCTGAGCTGAAACACCCTGGGCACCATGCTGCAGGGAGCTCTGCAGATGAGGCTTTGACTGGTGGTGTCAAAGCTGCATCAAAGCCTCTCAGCACTCATTCTGACAGCCCTGTTCTGGTTCCAGAGAAGCAGTTTGAGCCTCCTCAGCTTCAGATGGAGATTTCTTTGGAAAGGAGCAAGCTAGGCAACAGGAGCTCTGTGTCTTTCCCCCTTGATGGATCAGAGGGGGTTACACCAGGCCATGAGGGTTTGGGTGTGCAGGAACATGGAAAGCAGAGCAGGGATTTCGGTGGAATGTTGCTTACAGGTTCAGGTGCAGCAGGAGAGCAAGCAGGGTTTGCTTCAAAACTGGAAGCAGGGTGCAACTTGGCACCAAAACTCTTTAGTGACAGCATAGGTCCCATCCAGAACAGTGAGACTGCTCTGCAGGGTGGTGTAAATACTAAACCCTGCTCAGAGGACAGCAGCAAACACTTTGCATCTCTCTCCAAGTGCAGTAATAGCCTCTTGCCAGGGACTGGTGATGAGCAGGCACCTTCCCCTGAGGGTGAGCTGAAAGAGAAGCAGATGTTTGGTGAAAAGAGGCAAGAAGAATGTGCACCCAGAGCAGAGCCCCGAGGAGCTCCACTTGCTAAAAGTGACTCATTTTCTCAAGCAGGGTCTGCCAAACCAGCCCTGGGAGCTGGCACACTGTCCCCTCAGGAAGCTGCTGTGGTGAGTGCTGGCAGTGTCACACCAAGGCCAGCACCACGGCTGTCTGTGGCACTGAAGGAGTGCCCACCAGTGTCTCAGGCTGATGAGCTCAGTGGTGATGGTGTAAGAGCTGCCCCTGGGCCCATGCTACCTAATGGCAAAGCCTCAGATGCTGGTGGGTGCCTCCCCCAGAGTGGCTCATTAGCAAGTGTCACCCCAGCAGTGCTGCTCAGAGGCAGCAGCAGTAACAGAGATGCAGACCCTGAAGGTGATGACAATTTACTCGAGTGTCTCCCAAGCCTGAAGGCTGCCATTCCCTTTACTGGAGACCATGGTTTGAAACTGCTTGGTCTCCCAGTTATTCTGGAGGGGGGCTCTGATGATGAGCTGCTGGGTGACTGTCAGGAGAGCTGTGGAGTTGCTGCAGGTGATAAAAACGTTTCAGAGAGAGGAAAGCAGTCCCTAGGTGTAATAATGCCTTTGCACTCTGATAGCTCTGCTGCAGCCCAAGTAACCTTGGCCTTTCCAGGAGGAGAAGGAAGAGGAGGAGGAGGAAGTGCTCCTGGTGAGTGTGAGCCAAGCAAGCCACCTGAGCTGCCTGCCAGAGTGGGTGTTGACAGTGTCAGTGGCCAGGTAGCTGACTCAGGCTTCGGTATGAGATCTCATTCCAGGGAGCGTAATGGCTATTTTGAGAAACAAGAGCTGAAACTAAGTGGAGGTGGTGAGTGTGCAGAGTGTGACTTCTCTGAGCCTTCTGTTTCCTCTTCCTCCCTGTCTGGTCCTTCCCAGCCCTCCTCCTCCTTACATTCTCTCCCCTCTGACACCCCAAGTCATAGAGCAGAATCTCCGAAAAAGCCAGGCTGCGACAGTGCCGAGGGCTCCGCAGATAAAGCAGGAAATTCGGGCAAGAAGAGGCTTCTTCAGGCATGGGTTTCACCCTCTGAAGCATACCCTAACCTAAGGCAGCAGAGTGGTGAAACTGTGTCTCCTAAGCACAGGTGAGAGAACGTGGGAAACCTGCAGAGTGTCTTGGTGCTGACGTGAGCCTTGCTTTTCCTTTGGGAGCCATTCACCGTGCTGCCTGGTGCCATGGCATTGGGCAGCCCTAACTCCCCCTGCCCTGGGGATTTATTGGGGCCTGGGGCCTGTCATGCCAGTGTAGGATCACTGCTGGCACCAGATAGATCTGTATGGCTGCTAAGGACACCCAGGGCTCCTGAGAGGATCTGCCATTCAGCACAGTGCTACCTCTTAGGACAGATGTTAAGGAAACTGAGTCACAGTTTAAGACCTAAGCTCATCTCTCAACCTGGGGGAGCTGGGCTGCAGTTGAGCCATTATTCAGAAAGGAAGCCTGATAAACTGGGATGCTTGATAAACTTCTGTGGCCAAAGTGAGCCTCAGGGTGACTCACTGCCAGCAGTGCAGCTAAAGTTTCTCTCCAAAGAGCATGTGGCTGCTTTGTGGAGCTGTCTGCAGCTCCTCCAGCCTGCAGGGCTGCTGTGATCCAAGGAACAGGGCTGCTGACCTGTCAGCCCTCAGGGTTTGATCTGCATAGTTCTGTCCAGGATGCTTCTGGGCTGCCATCTGCTGAGATACAAGTGAAATATTCTTCCTTGTATTAAAATTGGCAATGTAAACCCTGTTCCTGCAGATAAGAATAGCACTTTTTGGCAGCTCATGGTGTAAGTTCAGATTGGAAAAGGCAAAATAACAGGCTTGTCCCAGGAGGGGAGAGGTGTTGGATATGTTGTAAGAACCATAAACATGTTGTCATCAGGAAAGTCAGGCTCAGATACCAGAGTAACTGCTGCTCTGCACTGCTTTGCTTTGTGATGCACCACTCAGGATGTGTTTCCCTTGTAACTGCTCTTTATCTCCAATGCCTTAAATCAATAAAGATAGTAGAGAGCTGGAGTATACTTACAGGAAGTCTATAGCTTAGACAGAAATGCCTTGTCTTCCCAAAGCTGAATCCCTTATCTCTCTGGAGATAGAGCAGGGTAGGGATTTTCCCCAATTTCTTGCTATATTTGCTTTTAATCTGGAGATCTGTGTAGTGCTGTTGTGATAGGTACTGCCTGAACAACATGAGCCTGTTTTCATGTTACAGACTCCATCCTGTGAAGCCAATGAATGCCACAGCAAACAAGCCCCAAAGTAAAAACCTGAATGTCATCAGCACTATGAATGAAAAGCTGCTGGAGATGAATGTGAAGGTAAGGAGCAGAGTGGCACCTGAAGCTGAAGCCTAAGCAGTAAACTGAGCAGAGTTTGTGTGCTCAGGATCTTTGACCTGAGCTCATATCTCATCTATCTGAAGCAGAAGAACAAAAGTGATTGTTGGAGTGGGTGGGCATGGAGTTTCCTTTTGTCAGTCCCCAGTGGTGGGGACAGTCCTGAAACATTTCTTGCCTCCCCAGGGGCAAATGGGATGTGTGTGAGCCATGACATGGCTGTGACAGGGACCAGTGCCACCCCTGGCAGCTAGTCCTGTTGGTGTTGTGGGGGAGCTGCAGAGCTGGCATCTGCACAGAAGATTGGACAAATGAGTCACTGTTTATTGTCAGGCAGGATTAGTCCCCAAAGCTCATTTTCACCCTGAAATAAGTAGAAGGTGGGAAAAGTAACCTTAGGGTGGCTGCTGCCTTGTGGTGTGTAGCATTAACATCCTGTGCAGATGCAGAGATCAGGCTCCTGCTGTTAAGACATGGCTGCTCCTAAAAGCCTAGTGTGCAGCTTGCACAATCACTCAGATTTGAAGGAGCTTCTTTGCATAATCTTGGCCTCAAAAGAGACCTCCAGGCTTGAGGCACAACTTGAAAGTCATGTTGATCAGAATGGCCAGGAGCCTCTCTGGGAAGAACCCTGGAACTGTTATTGTCTCCAAGGGGTTTGAGGGAAAACACAAAGTTAGCACCAGAATAACTGCAGTGGCTCCTGGTGTCACTTAGAATCATGAAACCACAGAAGGGTTTGGGTTGGAAGGGACCTTTAAAGGTCATCTAGTTCCAGTCCCCCCTGCCAGAGGCAGGGACACCTTCCACTAGACCAGGTTACCTTTGGAATGAGTTGAAAACTTGTGATTAGTGTTCTGGTGTGGTGCTCTGGTTCCATGGGAGAGATGGTGCTTGGAGTGAGGTGAGCCTGCCATGTGCCTGGGCTGGTGTTCTGGCTTAGCTTGGGCTGAGAAGGTGGCTGGAGGAGTTGGAAGAAGAAGGTGTCACATTCACTTCAGGGTTAAAAGCAGACTTTTGAGAGAAGCTGTGGTGTGTTCTCAGTGACAATTTGATGATGTTAAAGGTCTTTTCCAACCTTAATGATTTTATGAATTCTATAGCTGCAATGAAAGGGAAATGCCAAAGGCCTAGGTGAGTTTCTTGCTCTTGAACCTGAATTTGGCTTTGTGCTTTCTGAGCAGCAGCTGTCCCTTGCTCATCTATAACTGCTGGTGGTTGATGGTTCATGGCTGTAACCTCCACACATCTCTGCTGAGCTGGGTGCTGAGCTGGCTCCTGGAGTCAGCAGGACATTCTTCCAGTGTAAAGTGGAGGAGAGCTGAATTACAGAACTGCCACTGTGCAAAGATTTGATGCTAAAACTGGTGGTTCCTGTCCATAATGGCTCTCTCTGAGCCTCTTTCTGTCCTGGAGGAGACTGCCTGAGCTCTCTACATTGTGTCACTGTGCCATAGGTAGCACACCCATGCTCTGAGGCAGTTGCTCTCTTTATTTTCCCCCAGATCCTTTCAGAAAGCTGTTCTGCATTATGGCATGGCATGAGGAGATAGTTTTGTGTTAGTTTTTCCAGGCTGGGTTTGCTAGTGGCCCAAAAGGGGCTTTGTAGCAGGAAGCTTGCCTAGCCTGGCCCAAGCCATTACCAGCTCCCATTCTGCTGCTCTTTCAGAATGCCTCTGTCTGCCCTGACTCTGCCTTGCCTCTCTCTCTTACTAGAAATACGACCCCTCAGACCCTGCCTATGCTTATGCCCAGCTCACACACGATGAGCTGATCCAACTGGTGCTGAGGCAGAAGGATACAATCACCAGGAAGGATGTGCAGGTGAGGGAGCTGGAAGACTACATTGACAACCTGC
The DNA here is from genome assembly GCA_013399015.1 of Galbula dea. NCBI lineage: Eukaryota > Metazoa > Chordata > Aves > Piciformes > Galbulidae > Galbula > Galbula dea. The sequence continues at coordinate 1,474,096 of VWZX01011013.1, read as the reverse complement.
TGGTGAGGGTCATGGAGGAGACCCCCAACATCCTGCGTGTCTCAGCAGCTGCAAACAGAAAGGCTGGGAAGATGTGAAGGCTCTTGGGATGGTGGCTGAACTAAGGACTGAATTCCTGCCAGTGGAGCAGGGGTAACAAGGAGATGATGTGAAGTAGGTGGGACCAGTTCTTCTGCCCACAGAAAATGACCTCTTTCCTCTCTCTGCCTTGAGCAACTCTCAGCTGGATCAGCAGTTACATCAGCTCTTGTGTGTGGAGTCCAGAAGTGGAGTCAACTTCCATATATTTCTCTTTTGTTTGTTTCTTTCCATTATTTGGGAAGATTTCTTCAGGTAGCTAACCCAAAGGCTGATGCTGGGAAGAGGAGTGAAGGGTTTTTGATGTGTTTTGCTTGGTAGCAAGGCACTGATGATCCTTCCTGAAGGTTTCTTTTTTAATGGTTTGGATTTGTAGCAGCTCTGATAGCTCAATTACTCTTCTTTCCATATCTTAAGTTGTAGTGCAATATAAAATCTGGTACAGTAGAAGTTGAGGATTTTATTCTTGTTAAATAAGAGAACTACACTGGAGAAGTCCAAAGATGTGTGTGTCCAGACAAGGGCTGTCTGGGCTGTGTTTTAAAAGTAATTAATGCCCTCAAAGTCAAAAGCAAGTTAAACCTTGGATTGGAAAGGAGTAAGGAAAACTTAATCTCATGAAGTACATATTGTCTCAGGTCAGTTCTGCTGGGGGAAGGTTTGCAGGGGTTTTGGTACAGGAACTATGCAGATGTCATGGTACATTTGTCTGCCATAGGAATGGCAGTAATGAACTGGGGCCAAAGGTGCCTTTGAAACCAGAAGTTGTTGTCTTACAGACCTCAGACTCCTGAAGGTGGTTCCAATGAGGGAGGTGAAGCTACCCTGGGTTTCTGCTCTGTAGCCTTAACCAGCTGTGGATTTCACAGAGCATGTGCATGGCCCCTGGCTCTTGCTCTCTGGGACTTCTGTGACCCAGTTTTGAACGATGTCATTGCAGTTCATTACATTTATTTCTCTTGAATTTTGGAGCTGGGCTTACCTTGGAACCACCTTCAGAGGCCTTTCTTTTGTACATTCCTTACACAGCCAAGCAAGGAACCAAATCTCCCTGTGAGAGCAGCAGTCACAGCACAAGTGCTCGACTCAGATCTGCTTTTCTTTGTGATTGCTGCTCAGAGTGGAATGAAAATTCAATGTAGCAGAGACAGAGTGCTGGTTCTGCTGGCCACTCAATACCTCTGTCTGCTTCCTTAATGTGTGGCTGCTCTGCAGCTCTGCAAGGACAGGTCCCCATCCCATCAGACAGCACAGAACAGCATACTGCTGTTGAGCAGCCACAGCAAGAGATTTCCTCCACTGAAACACTAAATGTGGGGTTTGTGGTGGGCTCCTGTTGAAGAGCAAAAAACAAATAATCATGCCTCTTTGCATCTCTGGGATTCAGCAGGGTTGAGAGAGAGAGTTGAGATACCAAAAGAGTAGGTAAGAGTGAGTAGGGGAGGAGCAAAGCAAACGCTCCTGCTTTTGGAAGGGTCTCCTGGGTCACTCCTGGGTGAGTTTCTGACTCAGATTTTCTATAGCAAAGCACTTTATTGAAGGACTAGGACCACACAGGTCAACTCTCAACCTGTCAGGAGGCTTCTTCCCCTTTTCATGAAACACTGGGGACTACTGGAGACTTCTCCAATCCTGCATTTTTGTAGTGAAGAGTAGTTTTAATATATTTGCCTAGAAATGTGTACTTTTATTGGGAAATCATGCAAATGCTGTTAATGACACTTTTATTACTGTAAACTAACTACCAAAGTCTGGAGCTTTTCCAGCAGAGCTTTCCTTCCTGGGAAGCTTGCCTTGAAACAAGCCTTAAGCCTCAAGAGTCTTGGAAGACTTTCAGGTACTGTTTTTCTGCTGTGACTTTGACTGGAGCAGATGCCTTTGCTGAAGGGTTTGTTCTTTGCTGCTGTGCCTTTTTCTGTGAACAAAAGGTCTGAGACACAGGAGGACTTAGCAGCTCCTGGCTGGTGGTTTGCATTTGGAGTGGTAGTGGTTTGCCTTAGTGAAATCTGCTGCAGCTTCTTGTGCCTTGCAATAGTGAGGAAGATGAAGGATTCATTTGCTTCCTCCTTGTGCCTTGGTGGGTCTCTGGCAAGAAATGGTTGCCTGCACCTCACTAACAGACTTATCCTTTAGACCCCTGATCAGCCTGGTTGCCCTTCTCTGCACCCTCTCCAGTACCTCAGTGTCCTTCCTATACTGCAGTGCCCCAAACTGCTCACAGTACTCAAGCTGTGGCCTCACCAGTGCTGAGTACAGTGGCAAGATGAAGCCTTACAACTTGTCATTCCCTCTCCTGGCAGCTTTTCTTTGTCAGTTGCAGCCATGTCTGCTGAGGTGAAGCCAGGCTGTGTCTGGCCCTTGCCCCTGGGGTTGTTCTCTCTGCTGACTGCAGGTGTTCAGCCTCCTGCCAGAGCAGCAGGGAGGTCACAGCCCTGCACCAGCCACACTTCCACTTCCATGGCTGTGAGAGCATTGCACAAACCTTGTACCTCACTCTGTTATTGGCAATACTACTTAAAGCCTTCCTTTGGCATAAGGGGACTGGAATTTTGGGTCCAGCAAGGTGCTTCACCTTGACTTTAAGGGCCTTAAGAATCAAATGTATTGTTTTATTGAAGGATCTGAATGTATTTTTCCCTGTTTGTACTGTCTGCTTTTAGCCTGGGTCCCTATTTGTTTTTAAATGCTTTTTGGTTTTATGGAACACTAAAATAAAAGTCCCTTAAATCCAGTGTTCTGATCCCTTTTGCCTTTCTTCTGAAGGAGCACTTTCAGAAGGGCCTCATCCTCTTCTGACCAGCTCTGCTGCCCAAAACTCCTCATCCTCAAGCTGTTTTAGGCTAGGTCCATCCCTGCAAGCTAGAGGTGCAGAAAGTTCATGGTAAACATCTTGCAGGGTGGGGAAACCTGACAGACAAGCTCATCAGCATCACAGGAATCAAGAGTTTCTGTGAAGCCAAAAAAAAACCCCCAGTGTGTGAAAGGTTCTTGACCAGAAGCCAGTTCGGTCACCTCAGGGACAGCAGGTCCTTGGTCCCTAATTGTAATGGCTTCAAATTGTGGGCAGTGAGTGAAAAGGGAGGAAATCAGCCTCCTGCTGTCTCAGGGCCATTGAGCCCCAAACTAATCTGTGCTGCTATTACCACCCTCCATCCTCTCATCGTCTGCTGGTGATGAAGATGGGGGGAGGGTGGGAAGGAGGGTGAGATGTTCAGAGGCTTAGCACACCATACCTCCAGGAGAGACAAAATCTCAGAATCACAGCATGGTTGGGGCTGGGAGGGACCTCTGGGGATCCTCCAGTCCAACCCCCCCTGCTCCAGCAGGGTCACCCACAGCAGCTTGCTCAGGATCACCTCCAGCTGCCTTTGCAATCTCTCCCCAGAAGGAGACTCCACAACTTGGGCAGTCTGGAGCAGGGCTCTGCCACCATCACAGCAAACAAGTTTCTCCTCCTGGTCAGGTAGAACCTCCTAGGTTCCTGTTGGTGCCCAGTGCCCCTTGGCCTGTCCCTGGGCACCAGTGAGCAGAGTCTGGCCCCAGCCTCTTGCCCCCAGCCTTGAGGTCTTGCTCAGCATTGAGCAGCTCCCCTCTGGGGCTGCTCTTCTCCAGGCTAAGCAGCCCCAGGGCTCTCAGCCTTTCCTCCTCGCAGAGATGCTCCAGTGCCCTCAGCATCTTCCTAGCCTCTGCTGGACTCTCTCCAGTAGTTCCTTGTGTGTCTTGACCTGGGGAGCCCAGAACTGGAGCCAGGACTCCAGATGTGGCCTGACTTGGGCAGAGTAGAGGAGGAGGATGGTGACAATGAGCTGCGGCTGATGAGTCTTCGGGGTGAAGGTTTTGATGCTTTCTCTGAGCAAGGCAGCGCCTCATTAAGGTCCCTTCCAACCTGAGCCATTCTATGATTCTATGATTATCCCGGGGGCGGTGGCTCTAGCACGGGCGGAACTGGCGGCCCCCGGAACGGGTAGTGAGGGACTGCGGGGCGGGCCGGGACAGACCGAGCGCTGCGCAGCTGGTGTGGGCGGGGACACGAGCGGCGCCGCTATTGGCAGGCAGCGGTGCACTCTCCTCAGCACTCCCCCGTGGTGGCCATGGCGGAGCGCTGCTGCCCCGAGTGCGGCTCGGCCGCGCTGGTGGAGGACGCTCACTACGCGCAGCAGCAGCTGGTCTGTGCCGCCTGCGGCTGTGTCCTGGCCGAGGGACTCCTCACCACCACCTACACCGAGGAAGAGCATATGCGAGGTGCGGCCTAGGCCCGAGCCCGGAAGGGTTGAGCCCTAGAGGGGGTCCCTGGCACGGTCCCGGCTGAATTTGTCTTGGCCTGTGGGTGGAGAGCTCGCTTGGGCCATTCCGAGTCGTTCCGAGCAAGGAGCACTCCCCGAGCAGCTATTTTAAATAAAAACCAGCATATGGTTAATGGTTCTACTGTTGTAGGGTCAGACCGAGAGCAATTCGCTGCCATGGGCCTGGAGTCCATGGTGAGCTGCTCTTTGGCATTGAAATCTCCTATAGTTCATAATAGTAATATTGTTAACAGTACTAATATTACGATTATAAAATTGTAACTGTATATTAATTAATAACTGGGGTTGTTCAGCCTGCAGAAGAGATCTTCTCACTCTCCACAACTCCCTCAAAGGAGGTTGGACCCAGGTGGGGGTTGGTCTTTTCTCCCAGGTAACAAGCAATAAGACAAGAGGAAACAGCCTTGGGTTGCACGAAGGGAGGTTCAAGTTGGACATTTGGAACAATTTCTTCCCCAAAAGGCTTGTCAAGGCTTGGCCCAGGCTGCCCAGGGCAGTGCTGGAGTCACCATCCCTGGAGGGGTTTAAAAGCTGTGGAGATGTGGTGCTGAGGGACATGGTTTAGTGGCAGTGCTGGGGAACAGTTGGAGCTTATGATCTTAAAAGGCTTCCAGCCTAAACAACTCAGTGATTTTCTGAGTGCAGTACAGTAGCCCTGAGGCTGTTTGCTACTTCAGTTTGTAGAAAAGCAACAGTTGGAAGAGTTCCTGCTCCTCACTATCACTTAACCTGTGCTGCCAGCTCCTGTTTAGTGGCCTCAAGGACCTGCCAATTCTGATAGTTGAAACCTGGTACCACAGGCATCTGGTTGCCCAAAATCTGAATGACACTGTCCCCCACAGCCACTTTGAGACTCCCTGGCCTAACACTGGCTGTTTTTCAGAGGTGGCCTATTCTCAGAGCACTGGCCAGAAGGAGCAGCTCAGCCGCTGCCTGCAGCGAGGTAAGAACATGCTGTTTGGTTCCCTTCACACACTGATTCTCTCTTGCAGCTGCTGTAGTTTGTTTAACTTTTCCACTGCTCTCTGGAATGGTGAAAGCCTCCAGAGCTGGCAGGAAAGCATGAAGGTGGCAGTTAGTTCTGCATCCAGCAGGTGCCTGCCTTGGGCAAAGTGCATCACCTGTACTAAGGGACTTGGGAGGTATTTGCCTGCTGGCTGCAGGGGTGGGGCTGCTCTCACTCCTTTGCCTGGGGTTGCCTGAATGCTCCTGATGTTGAGGGGTGTGTTGGAAACTGCTAGCTGGTCTTTAAGGGTGATGTCTTCTTGCAGGAATCCGACGGGTCCAGGACCTCTGTAAAGTGCTCCAGCTCCCGGCGGTGTTTGAGGAAACAGCAGTGTCTTACTTCCAGAGAGCTGTGCAGCTCCCCTCCTTCCACCTAGTCAGTGTGGAGAAGAAGGAGCTGCTGGGGGGCTGCTGTGTCTTTGTGACCTGTCGACAGCACAACTGGCCCCTGACGATGGGGACGATCTGCTCCCTCCTGTATGCAAAGCAGGAGCTGTTTGCTGGTGTCTTCCAGAGCCTTCAGAAAGAGCTGGGGCTCTCTGTGCCAGCCCTGAGCCTGGCAGATCTGGTGAAGACACACCTGAACAGGTAACAGGGCCCTGTTCAGCCATTTCAGAGGCCTGTGTTTGACACCAGTGGGTTGAATAGCTTCTGAAAAGCAGCTGTGGTCAGGGCAGGAGTCCACAAGCACAGGCAGGGTGAGCTGTGCTGGTACACAGGCATGTGGAGTGCACTAAGGCAAAAGCAGATCATCTAAATGACTGTTCCCTTGGCCAGTTTGCAGCCCTGCATGCTAACTGGGTGCAGATCTGGTGTCCCTGCCCATGGCAGGGGTCTTGGAACTAGATGATCATTAAGGTTCCCTTCCAACCCAAGCCGTTCCATCAATCTATGATCTACTGGGTTGTCAGTACTGGTGCAGCAGCATCTAAAATTCATGATCTGGGAGTGCACTCTTGTTCCTTGAATGCCAAACTATCAGGTTCTAGCTGCAGCAGCAATTGTGGCACAACAGAGTAGCCTGGAGGTGGACATCAGCAGAGCTGGTGCTTGCTGCTGGGCTAGGGCTGATGGCCCATGTGTGTGCTCGTGTTTTTATGGGCTGTGGTGGCTTTTGTGCCTCCCTTAGAATCATAGAACCATTTAGTTTGGAAAAGACCTCTAAGATCATCAAGTCCAACCTTGTCACAGTCTGGGCTGTGATTCTTCTTTTCCAGCCCCTTTCTCTTCAGTTTGGAGGCATTTAGCTTGGTGACCTGAGCAGAAGCCCATCACAGGAAACACTTTTTGGTCCTGAAGGACCTTACTGCAGCCAATTCCCACATCAGGCTGGATCCCTGAGGTCCTGCCTGGTGAGGTTTCCCCGTGCCCTGGCGCTGACCGTGAGCTCTTTGCTCTTGCAGTTTTCGGCTGTTCCAGCCCGCGGCCGACGTCCCTGCCTCGTTTGTGGAGGACAAGGAGAAGATGGTAGCCCGGACGCTGCAGCTGGTGGAGCTGGCCAGCGAGACGTGGCTGGTCACTGGCCGCCACCCTATCCCCATCGTCACGGCGGCAGCCTTCCTGGCGTGGCAGTCGCTGCAGCCCAGCACGCGCCTCACCTGCACCTTCGCACGCTTCTGCAGGCTGGCAGCTGTTGACCTGCCCCCGCCGGCGCACCTGAGGTTGAAGGAGCTTCTCGAGATCCTCCTGAGAATGGCCTCCCAGCTTGCTTGGCTGAAGGTATTCAAAATGGACAAGAAAACAGTGGTCAAGCACATCGGGGACCTGCTGCAGCACCGTATTTTCCTGCTGAAAAATGCCTTCTGCCTAGAGGATGAGCAAGAGCAGTGTGCTGTGGGCTCGGGTGAGAGCTCCCCAGGCAAGGGCTCCCCGGGCAAGGGCTCCCCGGGCAAGGGCTTCCAGGGCAAGGGCTCCCCAGGCTCGGGCTCCCCAGGCTCGGGCTCCCCAGGCTCGGGCTCTCCAAGCAAGGGCTCCCTGGGCAAGGGCTCCCCAGGCTCGGACTCCCCTGGCTGTCGTCTCCAGACAGTGCCAGAGAAGGACTGTCCCTCCAAAGGGAAACACTGCCATGAGAGCAGCCGGAGGCCCCTGCTGCCACCCTGCCTTATCAATCCAAGGAAGAGGCTGCGGACAGCAGCCCTGAGTGCTTCGGACTCTGCCATCACCGGAGATGAGCCCATCTCTGACAGTGAGATCGAGCAGTACCTGCGGAGCCCGGAGGAGATCCGAGCCTTCAGGAAGGCCAAAGCCTTGCCCTGAAGATGGTCATCTCCAGTGAGGACCAGAGGATGGTGGTGCCAGACACTGGGCCAGAAGGGACTGTGGGACCAAAAGGGTGAATTCTGATGGTGACAGAGCCCTCACACACTGCAGGGACAGTCAGCAGAGCCGGGGCGGGTTGTGGAGAGGGGCTGGGCTCTGGCCTGTTTCATGTTCTGAACCAAACGGCGGCTTTTAGGGGGTAATTGCTTTGGGTTATGTTCTGCTCCTGTTAGAAATAAACAGCAGTGCAGGTGCCAGGACTGGTTTCTGGATTCTCTCTCTTTGGAGGTTCTGGTAAAAGCTATTTTGATGTGTCCCAGCCCTGTGAGGGGTGCCACCATGGGGTGAGTCTGGTGACCCCATGGACTTAGAGCAGGATGATGCCCCCAGGAAGGTCTCCAGCACCTTCACTGCTGCTGATTTTCCATAAAACTGCTCTGGCTTTTCCAGGGCTTCTTGTACTTCTCATCCTGAGTTTGTGAGGCTCAAGGAGACACTTGAACTTGCTGGGAGAAAACTACCCCATTTTTGGTTAAATAAGGGATGTGAAGGTTCTGGGAACTGTGGCAAAGGCACAGCTTTGGCTGGCTGTGAGTACCCTCCCCCTGCCTGTTTTATTGGAACACAAAGCCTGTGAGGAAGAACAGCAGATCTTGGCAGTTTGGCAAATCTTTAATATATTAAACAGAACATATCTGCTAGAAACATTCTATTTATATAAAAATGCAAAAAAAGAGCCCTTTAAAGACATTTCTTTGGCATACTTTCCCCTCCCTCCCCCATGTACATTGCAAGAAGCTCTCTGGTGATATGTCATTTGCTTGTAATGTAAACAGACACCACCTTCCCCCCCCTCAAAAAAAAAGTGTAATTAATAATACAAAGCTTTTTATATAATACTGTCACAGTGCAGCAAGCATAGATAACAACTCAGCATCAGCAAAGCCTTGTGCAGGCTGCAGAGTCGCCAGTAAGGCTTTAAATTTTATGAAATACCAGGCACAGAAGAATGTGCTTGAAGCTGTTTGGTTGGGCAGAGAAGCCCAGGGGTGCCCCCAAGGGTTCCTCAGGGCTTTCTGAAGGTGAGACAAAGCCACCACAAAGTGCTTTCTTCTCCACTGCCTTGTGGTCACCCCCATCCCCTGCCTGGTCCTTATGTTCCCTGGGAGGTAGCTAAAAAAAAAATACTAAACTGATTTGCACACAGGAGGAAACTGAGGCAGGAGGAGCAGAGGAGGCATCAAGCTCCCATCCTGCCTCTTCTGCATCACTTTGTTTTGGCTGGGGTTGGTGTCAGCCAGGCTCAACACTGGACAAGGGGTGAAATACAGCCTGGTCCAGCGTGGGCAGGCAGCAGGCAGAGCTGTACTGTACCAGTTCCTTGCCCGACCTCCTCTTCTTTTAGGAAACCTTCCAGACCTGGCAGGGGATGGCTCCTGGAGCCTGCTGCTGCCTACAGTGTGGCTTTTTTAGCTGCACACTAGAAAAAGAAAGAAAAGGGAGGACTTGTTTTCAGATGGGGAAAAATAAGTGCTTATCCAAGCTCCAGCCCTTTGAATGCATCATGTGAACTGTCCAAGGAAGGTCCCAATTCATTGGCATCATTCTCCCATTCTCCCTGAACAGCTCTGGCTCCCCAGCCCTGTCCTCTTGGCTTACAAGAGTGCAAGGCTGGTAGCTGGGGATTTCTCTGCCTTCCCAAGAGCAAACCCAAGAATTTTCTGAGTGTGAACCCCTTGCTCCAGGCTGAGACCTCCTTCGTGTCTCAGCTTTTTGGTGCTTTGGTGGAGAGGTTCCCTCTGGGGCTCTGGCAGCCCAGTCCCTTGCATAGCCTGGGCCTCTGAGGGCTTGGGAGCCTTTTCTGGCCAGGATTTTAGTGTCTGGCATTAGAACAGTGCAGACATTGCCTCCTCTTGGGGCTGAGGCTCCTCTTACCTTGTGCTTGCTTTGCGATTATGGCTTTAACTTCGGCAGCCACAGAACCCATGGGGGCTAAACGCTAGCGTCTAGCACAGACGTGGAGAGAAACCTTTGTCACACTAGAGCATTTCAGAGGGAGAAGCTGCTCTCTGACCTGCTCAGGCTGGGGAGGGTCGCACAGGTGTCCGTATGTCTGTACATACGGTGTCTGTACATGAAGGGCACTTGGTGTGGCTCCCCTCAGTGGGAATATTGCAGTCGTGGCACGAGTAGGCTCTTGCCAAAGCTCCCAGGGGTTTGTCTGCTCCTGGAGAGCACTGCTGGGTGACCAGGCACTTGCATCACTCACTGATCTGTCTATAGACACACACACACACACACATATATATACATACATTCAATAATATAGCTTTGAAAAATAGATGTTTCCTCTGTATATTATAAAATAGCATTTAGGATCAGTCTGAAGTGAGATGCAGGAGCAAGTGAGGCACAGCTGCGATTCAGGCTGCTGGAGAACAACATTGCCTTTGGCCTCGACCCCCCTGGTACCACCGCGGGGAGCTTTGAGCCTCTGCAAGGGACAGGTCGGGCTCAGCACCATCCTGCACCCGGAGGGGGCTGGAGCCCTATGGCTGTGCCACCTCACCCCACTAGTGCACGTCGCTATTCCTCGTGGACTCCCTGGAGGAAAAGGCTGCGGGGCTATGGCTGGCTGGTCCTTCCCCACCTTTACACGGTGGTTTCGCTCTTCCAGAGGCCGGTCTTCATCCCGGCCACACTGTCGGCACTGGCCAGGTTGATGTCATACTTGCTGCCCTTGAGGCCACCGTTGTGGCTGGCCACATTGAGTGGGTAGGAGCGACGCTTGGCCTCCTTCTCGCCCGCGCTGGCTAGCCGCAGGTTGTCCCTGCTGGCACTCCTCCGGCGAGCCTCGGTGAAGTCGGGTGCCCGCCGGCCACTGTCGCTGCCCTCCGAGTGACTAGGTGCCATCTCCCTGTCCTGGGGGACCCGTGGCCCCGTGCGGCCGCTGCTGGTGGGGCTGTTCCTGCCGCTGTGGTAGCTCTCAGAGTGGCTGTTGTGGAGGCTCCCGCTCTCGCTGGAGGGATGCTCCGAGGAGGGGCCACGCAGCATTTTCAAGCGGTGATGCTTCCCATCCCGACACTGCTTAGTTCTGCCCCGGTGGTTCCTGCGGCTGTGGAGGTTGCTGGTGTGCCTACCGGCCGTGGCGGGCTTGCCATCAGTGGGCTCCGGCTCCGGACAGGCGACCGGGCGAGTATCCACCTGGCTCTGGGCTACCTGCAGGTTGGTGAGCTTGCAGCGCCCCCCAGCTGAGCCAGCACTGCTGGGCGAGGAAGAGGAGGAGGCTCCTGAGTGAGCTGCCTCTGGGTCGCAGCCGATGAAGACCTGAGAGCCATCCTCCGGTGCCAGCCCGGGGTGGACGTACGCCTGCATGGGCAAAGCGTTCCTGTAAGAGGGGCAGCAGGAGAACCAGGAGTTGAGGACATCCCGGCGCCGGAGGCAGTGGTGGGTGAAGATGAAGAGTCCCAGCACCACGGCGGTGATGCCATAGAGACAGCTGAAGACAATGTTCAGGTACCAGCGTTGGGACACGGCCATGGCACCAAAGGTCCACAGGGCAACATACAAAGCATGGGTGGTCACCAGCGCCCAGAACTGCACCTGCAGAGAGTAGACACCGTCCGCCTCGGGGCAGGGTGGCCCCGAGTTCAGCGTGACCGAGATGGAGCCAGAATCTGTCAAGAGGTCACCAGTCCCCCCCAGCCGTGGTGGTGGCTCCAGTGCCTCGGGGACATCTTTCTGGCAGGATGGTTGGCACTGGAGGCTGAGCCCAGCGCAGAGAAAGTAAATCCAGGTGATAAGCAAAATGAAAGCCACGGGAACGTAGAAAGCCCCCAGGCTGGGTCGCCACACCAGCCAGCAGCTGTATGGAAGGAAAGGGGCTTTGATGAGCAGAGCTGGGTGTCCAAACAGCCAGCAACCACACAGCATGGCACAGGGGTCTGTGGAGCTGTGCTGGCTGCCTGACTGTTGTTTTCCCAGCGCAGGGAGAGCTCTTAGGAAAGATCTCACCAGCCTTTCCTGAGCTTGCCCAGGTTCCTGGCATGGCTGGTTCCCCTTGCCCAGGCAGCAGGAGGCCACCTGAGCAGGGACACTTACTAGGGGTTGTTGTCGTGGTAGTTGTGGATGTTGACGGCTGCTGTGATCCCACAGATGATGAGGGGTATCCCACCAGCGATCAGGTAGAACCTGCATCGGGAGGACAATGTTACCATGAGCCGTCAGGAGAGCACAGCATGGCTGCAGTCCTGCCCCAGCCTCTGGATATGCGGCAGGGGAAGCTCCCTTGGCTCCTCTGGAGGGCTGGGGTGAGGGAAAGGGAACTTCATACCGCAGCATGGGTCTGGGAGCTGGCTGGGACATGTCCCCATCTGGCTGCTGTGGTGCCTTCCAGGTGACCTCCTTGTAGAGCACTCTGGCTTTCACTGCCATCCACAGCAGGGTGGAGAGGGAGGAGTAGTGCAAGATGATGCCAACCTGTGGGAGAGAGGCAATGGTTGGGAACGGGGACATGGCTGCATGTCCTCTCCAGTCACCATTCTGTGGGTCTTGGTATAGCCAAACCTCACCATACCAGGCTCTGCCAGCCCTGGTCTTGGTGTGGTGAAACCTCACCATGCTGGGCTCTGTCAGCCCTGGGCAGGGCAGCACACAGTGGCTGTCCCCAGTGCCCTGGTACCTACTGCCTGGCAGACGATCAGGTAGCCGGTGAGAGTGATGCCTCCCGCAAAGACAGCAGCAGTCATGGCAATGTGGAAGCAGAGGTTCAGCAGCATGTGCCAGCCTTTCCGTGGGATGAGAATGGTGCTGGAAGAGGCACAATAGGCACCTGTGAGCTCCTGCTTGGCCCCAAAATGGGATAGTTCTTTGCAGCATCTGAGAGAGCTACAAATCCTGCTGGCACAAATCCTGCCCCCATGGCTCTGGAGGGATGCTCAGACACAGACTGTCTGTCTCTGGCTGGGTGACAATTCTGTGGAGTGGGGCTGATAAGGAAGTCACTTAAGAACATGCATGTGGGTGAAGAACTTCTTGGGGCTGCCAGGAGGGAGCCACTGGTGCTGGCACGCAGTGAAGGGGATGGCAAGAGCTGGACTGGGGGTAAGGGATGCTCTTCTAGTGCCCCAGCTCTGGGCTGTGCTTGGCTTTGACTGGGCAGCAGCAGGTTTCCACCGCGAGATGTGGGCTGACAGCACTGCCCAGCTCTGCTGGTGTTTGCTTCACTTAGAGCAACAGAGCTGGCTTGGTCTGTTACTTATCTAAACAAGCTCTTGTGCAGGGTTAGATATCACCATTACTATTGGGTTCTTTCAGCTGGGCAGTAGTTAAGTGGGAACTGATAGTGCTGCTTGGCTTTAACCCTTAATACTGGGTTTACTTACCATAAACTGAATGGCTTGGCCCTAACAGTAAATCCTTACCACTAAGGATTTCATTAAATAATTATTGCTGAGTTCTTCCAAATAGGTGACAGCCAGATGTGGACTGAGAGTGTGGTTTGACTTCTTGTTGGTGTTTGTTTCACTTACAGTAAGGGGAAGGGTTTGGGCTTGTGTGTGTCTCATTAAGTGTTAACTAGAGTAATTGTTATTGTGTTATTTCTAACTAGATAATAGGTGTGGGCTAATAATGCTGCTTGACTTTGTTAGTGCTTGTTTCATGTGTAGTCAGAGGAATGGTCATCCCCTGGATCATCATGCCCCGGTCCTCCTGTCTGTTTGCAGCATCTGAGGAGCTCCTCCAGCTCCCCCCAGAGATACCCACCCAAGCCCAGTCCCTCTCTCTATCCATCACCAAGATGCTCACTCACCCATGGTTGACGATGTAGGTGATGATGGTGGTGAAGAGGCAGAGCAGCAACACAGCTGTGCAGGTGTACATGGCTGGGTGCAGCACCTCCACAGCACCTCGAGCCTCACTGGGGAAACCACTCAGCTCCTGCAGAGCACAGCAGAGCCTCTCAGACCCCCTGTCACCCATCTCCATTGCCACATCCCACCCCATCACCCTCAGTCTCCACACCCTTCAGCAAGGCACCCAGCCCCATTGCTCACCCCCCACCTACCATGAGCACAGCCACGTTGCTGAGGTGCCTGCAGTGCAGGGAGGTGACGTTGGGCTCACGGGAGACCAGCTGGCAGCCCTCAGCACTCCAGCCCCCCATGCCTCCCAGCACCTCAAAGTTCCAGTACGCAGCCACGGGGTCCACACCCTCCCCAGGGTGCCGCAGCGACATGGCCACCGGCTCTGACAGGTTCCCCACTCCACAGCCATCTGCAGCAACACAGAAACCTGGTCAGCGCGACAAGAGCCACCCCCTACCTGCATCCACACAGGAGATCTACACACACACTCATCCCATATGCACGTTGCCACCTCCCCATGGATTGCTTTTTTTAAATCCCTCCACCACTTCCCTGAGCAGCCTGTGTCAATGCCTAACATCTCTTTCAGCGAAGAAATTGTTCTTAATGTCCAATCTGAACCTCCCCTGGTGCAACTTGAGGCTTGTTTCCTCTCATCCATTTGCTTGTTACTTGGGAGAAGAGATCAACCCTCACCTGGCTCCAACCTCCTTTCAGGGAGTTGTAGGGAGTGAGAAGGTCTCCCCTAAGCCTCCTCTTCTCCAGACTTACCAACCCCACTTCCCTCAGCTGCTCCTCACAACACTTGTGTTCTAGACCCTTCAATATCTTTGTTGCTGTTCTTTGGACACACTCCAGCACCTCAATGTCCTTCTTAGAGCGAGGAACCCAAAACTGAACCCAGGATCCAAGGTGTGGTCTCACCAGTGCTGATGGAGCCCCATTCCCAAGGAAAGCCTCACACGGGGCACCCCAATCCCATGGCCAACATGAGGCCCTTACAGGTCCCAGCGTAGATGACTGGTGTGGCCACACTGCGACGCTTCCCATCGTCAGCCAGGCTGGAGGAGTTGCCTGTGCTGCAGAAGAGTTTGCCATTGCGGAAGACCAGGAGCTGGAGCTTGCAGTCGTCTGGAGGCACAGTGGGGTCAGGGCTGGAGAAGAGACTGGGAGGCAGCTGGATGGAGGCCAGGGCGATGCTGTTCTGCGGGCACACGGTCATTGGTGAGTGGAGGCTGACACCCCTTCCTCTCCAATGCCCCCCTGATCCGTGGCTTACCCCTACCTTGATGTGGAAGCTGGTCAGGGAGATGTTGGGGCGCCCTGTGGTGCAGCGCAGCCTCAGCTGCTGGTCGGGCATGGGCTCGGCCCCACGCTCAGTCTGGGGGGGCCTCACGGCTGGACCCCTCTCCTGTCGCTGGAAAGCCACACAGCTCAGCCCCATGTAGCTCTCAGGCTTCACCACGTATGCCTCAAAGGCGATGTTGCGGGAGTTCTGCCAGGAACAGTGCCACAGAGTGGCCATCAGCCCCGGCGTGAGCACAGACCCCCACCATGGACAGACACTGCCCCAGCATGAGCAGAGAACCCCTGACACTGCCTAGCCCTGCCCCCCTGGCATGACCAGAGATACTCTAGCATAGCCAGAGACACCCCCCCACCCAGCATGGGCAGAAACATCCAGCACAGGCAGAGACACCCTCATATGGGCAGAAACACTCCCCCTAGCATAGGCAAAGACCCCCAGCATGGCAAGAGGCCCCTGGCATGAGCAGAGACTCCCTATCATGGGCAGAGACCCCATGACAACATCCCTCCACCTCCTCTTCCCCAGGCAGCTCCCCCACTGCTCCCTACTCACCACTGCCATGTGCTGGGAGTTGGCACCCAGTGTGTGGACTGCAATCCTCTCCAGGGAGCGGACAATGCTGGTGCAAGCCTTCTCCTCCTTCTGCGACATCCACAGGATGTGGTCATCCACCAGCATTATATTGCTGGCCATCTCCACGATCACGTCTGTCAGCTGCAAGGACAGCAAGTGGTTCCACAAAGAGCTACTGCCATCCCTGGTGGCAAACACCCCAATTTATGCATTTCCACCCCAAAAAGCACCCAGCAGGGCTGGGGCAAGCAAAAGGACAGGAGCAGCACTAATGACCTGCTTGATCTGGTCCACATAGCCAATAAACTTCTCTATCATCTGGGCCACATAGAGGACATCAACCATGTCTGAGAAGTTGGCTGCCTCGGCTGTGTAGACACGGAGCTGGTGAGCCAGGGTCAGGGCGTTGGAGGCATTGATGGGCATCTGCAGAGAGGCACAGATGGTCACCAGCTGTGCCAGCCCCAATCCCCCAGCACAGCCAAACCCCTTCCAGTCCCCAGCTCACCAGCACAAAAGTGTAGAGGACTCGGGTGATGTCGTTGGTGTAGAGGCAGTGAGAGTAATCGCCCTGCTCCCAGCGCCCAGCACGGTCGCACCGACGCCACGCCTGCTTCTCACCTCCCGAGCCTGTGCCCACCGGCCCTGCCATGAAGGGGTACTGCAGGCAGGGCTGGTATGCGGTGATCCCTGCCAGGGTGCGGGGCCACCTGTGGGCATGGACACAGTGTGACCACGGGTCACCTACCACCAGCAGACCCTTCCTGCTGCAGATGGGCACACACCAACACCCCAACCTGCTCACTCTGTAAGGACTTTGCCCAACACCATGCCCACCGGCAATGCAGCTCCCAAATGCCCCCCCAAAAGCCCTTGGTTCTCTCTGGTGGGGGGCTGAAGGTGATGTTCCCCATAAAGCTGCTGCCCCCTCCCCAGTCCCATATCCAGTGCTGGGCTAATTTAATCCACATTGACTGTACCAGTAATTTATATTCCATAAGGGCCCCACCGGGGTTACGGCAGGAGCCCAGAGCCTTTCGTCTTGTGCCAGAGAAATTCCAACACCTCTGCTGCTGGAGCTGGGCTGTGCTGCCGGCATGGGAAGCCCTTCAAAGCCTTCAGTTCCCTGTGGCTGCTAATCACTAGCAGATGCTTGGTCACCTGCAGTGAGCCCCTGTCTCGGCACTCACCACACACACCCCATCCCATTGCGGCACTCACCCCACAGCCAGGACACCACCAGTCCCTACCTGAAGTCCCCACGGTTGTTGGTGACTCGCTCGGCAGGGCAGTAGGATGCAGAGGTCTCTAGCACCACGATCTCCACCTTCTTACTGACGTTGCCCTGGGAGGTGGAGACGGCACACTCCCATTCGCCATTGGCCGAGACGTGGATGTTGGAAAGGATGAGCTCGCTGAGGGCAGAGGGGATGGGCTGGCACCAGGGGATCTGCCCCACAGTGAACCCACAGGGTGGTCCACCAAGCTTGGGGGGACACACCATGAAGCACAGGAGGTGCCCACACTTGTCATCCTATGCATAGGCACTTGGTATCTGCAAATCAACAAGCCCTGTGGCTACAAGTATCTGTCTCTATTTCAATCCCTGTCCCCATTTCCATGTCATCCCTATTCCCTTCCTATCTCCATCACTGTATCCACCTTCCCTCCATGCCCAACCCATCTCATCTCCCTTCCCATCCCATGTTCATTCCCATCCCATCTCCATCACTGCACCCATCTCATCTCCATCCCCATCCACATCCCCTCTCCATCACTGCACCAGTCCCATCTCCATCCCCATCCCCATCCCCATCCCTATCCCTGTCCCCAGCCCATCGCACCACCATTCCCATCCCCAACCTGGTGATGAAGGTGCAGTCATGGATGAGGCTTTCCTCCACGATGACACCTGTCTGCTCATCCTCCTCCACTGGCTCACGGTTGTGGTACCATCGGATCTGGGTGCTGTTGTCCAAGTAGGTGGCAGTGCACTGGAAGGGCAGCCGGTCGCCCTGGAAGACCACTTGGCGCAAGGATGGGATCAAGTGGTGGGTGTGCAGCTCTGGAGTGCCCGCTGAAGGGGACACAGCCAGGGGTGAGCCCGTGCCCTCCCCCTGTCCCTGCCACCCCCTCCCCGGCCCCATCTCACCGCAGCGGAGCTGGCTGTCCCCTGCATTGCGCAGGGGGAAGCCGTGGAGGAGCCGTGGGTAGATGCATGTCGTCCGCTCCGAGATCTGCACCGAGCGGTTGCGAGCCCAGGGCAGCACCCAGTGCAGGTTGCAGTCACATGTCAAGTACTCAGTGCCGAAATCCCTGCAAGGGATGGTGTTACAGGGCACCCAGGGGGAGCTGGGACATGCCACCAGCCCTGAGACCCTCCCAGTAAAGACCCCCCTGGGTGCCAAAATAATAGAATCATAGAATGGTTTTGGCTGAGGTCCTTTAAGCTCATCAAGTCCAACTGGCCCCAGCACTGCCAGGTCACCACTAAACCATGCCCCTCAGCACCACATCTCCATGGCTTTTAAAACCCTCCAGGGATGGGGAGTCCACCAGTGCCTTGGGCAGCCTGGGCCAGGGTTTGACAACCCTTTCCAGGAAGAAATTGTTTCTCATGTCCAACCTAAAACTCTTCTGGTGCAACTTGAGGCTGTTTTCGCTTGTCCTGTGCCTTGTTCCTTGTGAGAAGAGACCAACCCTCACTTGCTCCAACCTCCTTTCAGGGAGTTGGAGAGAGCTAGAAGGTCTCCCCGGAGCCTCCTCTTCTCCAGACTAACCAACCCCCCTTCCCTCAGCTGCTCCTCACAAGATTTGAGTTCTAGACCCTTCAATATCTTTGTTGCTGTTCTTTGGACACACTCCAGCACCTCAATGTCCTTGGAGTGAGGGACCCAAAACTGAACCCAGGATTTGAGGTGCTGCCCCTAGCCCTGGGGCACAAACTCACACAACTTTCAGGGATGGGAGCTCATCGAAGACACCAGGTGGGAGGCTGGAGAAAATGTTCCCGGACATGTTCCTGCAGGACAGGAGGGAAAGATGGTGTGGAGGGGACTGGGGACCTGCTGGGAGAGGGGAACAGACACATCCCAGACGCCTTGCTGTGTCCACACACCCCATCACATCTCCTGATGAGCGTGGGCATTGAGCAGCTGCAATCTAATGAGCCCTTGCACCAGCTGGAGGCAAAGGCATGTGGCATGGGGACAGCCCTTGGGTGTAAAACCACCAGCAATGCCCCAGGGCATGGGACAACCCCAGGGACTCTTCTTGAAAGACAGGGAACAATGTTGGCCAGAGGGTCCCCAGGGAGCTACTTACAGCCTGAGGAGGCTGGAGAGCCCCTGGAAGACACTGGCGCTCAGACAGCCTATGCGGTTGTTGGAGAGATCCCTGCAGGGCAAGCAAAGAAGCCGTCAGGGCTGGGGACTCTTCTGTCCTCAACCCCAGGCCAGCCCTGCCTGCTCCTGGGAAGGGTCTGTGCTGGCACTTACAGACGCTTCAGCTCGGGGAGGCCGAGGAAGGCACCTGGCTGGACCGTGCTGATCAAGTTATTCTTCAGGTCCCTGTGGGGAGACAGACATAGACCTCAGGGTGCACAGCAGGGAGTCTGAGCCGTGTCCTCTGCCTCATCCACAGCAGACCCAGCAGAGCAGCAGGGACCAGGGCACAAGTGCACCCTGATCCTCCCCCAGCCACCATCTCCCATGCGCAGGTTCCTCAGCAGCCCCAGCAGAACCTCCTGCAACAGCCTCATTAGCAGCTTTCCATCCCATTTCCCTCTCGTTATCTCTCCGAAGGGCGCAGGAGGCTCCTGCTGCTCATGGAGGAGGGATGCCAGCCCCTCCACACGCTCCGACCTCGCACCACGAAGCATCGCACGTCCATGGCCGCTGTTCCCTCAGGCACACCTCTTTCAGAACAGCCGTATCCTGGTGGGTTATCTCCTGCGTGTGGGATAAGGACACACCACAACTGCCTGGACGGCCCCAAAAAGGGCTTTGCAGCTTGCAGGAAGCTCGTTTGGGTTATTAGCCTGATTGGAAGTTCCTATCTAATCAGAGGCTCTCTAGGCGTGCGCCGGAGTGGGGCAGGGAGCTGGGAAGTGCTGGTGGCCAGGGATAGGACTCACTAGGGACCATGCTGAGCCCTGGGGGCTCGTGGCCAGCCTGGAGCAAGTCCCAGTGGGACCCTTCCTCACTCGCTCACTTCCTCCCCACTGGCCAGGGGCCCAGCGCTGCTGCTGCTGATTTACGATAAAGTTTTTCTCTCCACGTGGCAGTGGTTTGCCTTCATGTTTCCATTGGTCCTGAGCCCCATCCTCCTCCTCTTCCTGCCCCAGCACAGTGATGTGCTCTGGGCTTGAAAGCCAGCAGCGAAACAGTGCCACGTGTGCACAGGGAACCCCCATCAACATGTGTGCACAGGGACAACACTGCCACCACGACAGGCGACCCCGAAAAGCAACTGCCTTGAGCCTTGACGCACACAGCAAACCCTGGCACTAAGGGTCTGATCCAGCCCGGTGCAGCTGCCAGGAGCTCAGCACCTCAGTGCTGAGCCTGCAGCCACACAAGCAGCTCTCTGTGGATGGACAGACGGACAGACCCATCCGTGTCACCAGGCTCAGCTCCCTCACAGCCCCCCAGGCGCTGGCCCCGCAGAGGGCAGGACGTTCCCAAGCAGGGCTCTGCTAATGAGCGCGGCTGCATACCGGCCCCGCTCAGACTCATTAATTTCATTACGCTGCTACAAATCACCGGAGATGCCAAGCTGCAAGCCGCAGAGGGGCGGTGGTCCGTGAGGGCAGCCTGCACACCACCCAGACCTTTGAGAATGGGTTTTCTCACATCACGCTGGGACAATGAAGCACCCATGGTGGGCAGGGTGAGCTCCAGGATGAGAAGCGAGGAGGTCTGGAGCCCCCACTTGCATCCCCACCATGCCAGTGTTGGTCCCTCCATGGGGCACGTCTGCGCCATGGCCCCAAAGCGACCTGATGAAAACAATTATGGCTCCTGTCAAGAGCGATCAGGCGTGGGGTGGTGTGATGTTGGCTGGCCTGGGCTGGGGCACTGCTGCCCATGGTTCCCCCCTCTTCCCTGGCCACACTGGCACACCCCATCCAACCCACGCAGGGCTTCAGTACAGCAGAGTGGAGCCAGAGGTGACATGGGACAATTGCTCTCCCAGAGCTCAGAGACATTTAGAGGGACCCTGGGAATGCAGAGCCATGGTGTCCCCCCAAGGTGCCAGCCCCCCAGCTCTGCTGTGGCCCTTCCTGGTGAGTGCAGTGCCCATGGCAGCCCTGGCTGCTCTGTGCCCACATGCACATTAATCTGTCCCATTAAAGAGAGCTCAGTGCCAGGAGCAGGATGAGGTGAGCCCACGCCTGGAACTGTGCTGGGGAGGACTTGGCCAGGTGGGATTGCGGGGACAACTGGGTCCCCAAGATGACTGTTTCCTGCTCATCCCAAAACCAGTCCCAAAGGGATTTCCACAGTTTTACAATCCTAAACCAGCTCTGGAGCAATGCCATCAGTGGGCACCATGCCTCCCAGCTCTCACAGCCCTCCACAGCCCCCCTGGGTGGGCAGGTGCACAACTTGTAACTCAAACAAGATCTGTGTTAATAAACACTTTTGCATTCAGGCTAATGAGACACAGGCAGTGCAAGCCCTGTTGCCCCTGGGGAAGCAACACAAGCCCCCTGGCTAGCTTGCCTAGTGTGCCACAGCTGTGCTGATGTGCCATGGCTGTGCCAAACCCTCAGCAGTGCTGTAACCCTCCTCTGAGTTGGCTGGAGTGGTTCCACAGCTCTGGTGGGCCCCCAAGCCCCAGGCACGCTGCCCACCTCTGCCTGTGCCTCACCAACCTCCTGCCTTGGGCACTCACCTCCTGCTCATCTGCACCCTGTGGCATAACAGGGCAGGGACCCACTGCCCAAGGGAAGGGGGACCTCAAAACCACAGCTCTGGCACCCAGTGCCACAAAGGATGTCCATGGCAGAGGCTGGGCACAGAGCCCGTGGATGCCAGCAGCCAGGCCATCCTCACATAG
Source organism: Galbula dea (assembly GCA_013399015.1). Lineage (NCBI taxonomy): Eukaryota > Metazoa > Chordata > Aves > Piciformes > Galbulidae > Galbula > Galbula dea. The sequence continues at coordinate 1,452,638 of VWZX01011013.1, read as the reverse complement.
GGTGAGTGTCCGGTGGCAGGATCCTGACCAGCCTCGCTCGGCACAGGAATGCATGAGACCCTCATGGGGCCATGACAGGGAACAAAACGGCCTCAGTGTGCCCGTCCTAGCTCCAGCATACCTACAGATCAAACCCATATGGGGGCCATAAATCTCCCCTTATTACAGCTCCCTCCATCATAGAGATGCCTTTCATGGAGAGATAAGAAAGTTGACTTTGTTCGGGGGGACAATGTCTCTTTTCATACCGGCCCCAATGGAGCACGGTACCCACCCCCCCAGTGCCTCCCGCCCCAGCACAGCTCCCAGGGGTCCCTGGGATGCCCGTGGGTGCCTGTGGCAAATCCTGCACCCCAGTGCCAGTCCCGCTGCAGCACCCAGGAGTGACATCAGGAGCAAGACCTACACTGGCACCCATCCTGCTCACAATCATGGCCACCCCTCCTGCCCTGACCCTCCCAGCTGCCCACCAGGCACTCACAGCTTCTCCAGAGCCCGCAGCCCAAAGAAGGAGCCATTCTCCAACACTGTGATCTTGTTGTTACTCAGCAGCCTGTGGGAAGAGCAGAGGGAGAGAGACAGCCTCATTACTTGACTCTGCCGGTAGCCCCATCCGTGTCTCAGTGACCTGCAGAGCTGGAGGAACAGTGGGGACAGCCAGATTCACCATGAGAATTGTCAACCCTGGCTGGGGTGACTGTGATGGTCATGGTGAGGTCTCAGGGACACGCTTGCACAGCCAGGTTGGGATGTGGGATGCAAGGGTTGTGTCAGAATGTCATGCTGTGGTCTACACACAGGGGAGAACTGGGTTGGAGATGCCTGGAGTGATGCCAGCTCTCAGGGCATCACTCCTGTCCCTGGACCTGGGTGCAAGCGCAAGCAACAAGATCCCCAGCACCCACACTGAGAGGGCATCTCAAGGCCCTGCAGCCAGGAGGGAACCCAACAGCAACCTCTGCTCTTGTCCTCCCACCAGTCTGACGCTCTCCAGTCCCAGACACCCCAGGAGCCTCCCAGAACTGAGATTTTATCCCCAAATAAACAGTTTTGCTGGCCAAAGAGGCCCTTGAGGGGTGACGGGAGAGGGAGGAAGGGCATGAGCACCCGACAATTCAGCCAGGAGCTCATTAAAGCAGGTCAGTGGCAATTAGCAGCAGAGCCAGAACCCGGCCTGGGGACTTCCAGGAGCTCCCAGGTGGCCACGTGGGCACTAGTGATGCTCTGACAGCAAACAGGATCCCAAAGCACCAAGTGGAGTGGGGACAGCCACCAGTCAGGGCCAGGAGAGCACCCTAGAGCCCTGGCCAGGGGCAAGGCGCAGGGGAAAAAAAGGACCTATTGAGGGCTGGAGCTGGGGCTGTTTACACATGGGCAGGCTCTGGGGCCGGTCTGAATGGTGGCTGTGTGCTGCAGAGCCCCAGCATCCCCTCCAGACACCCAGCCTGCCGCAGCCTTCGCCAGCCACGCTCAGCACACCCTGGCTGGGCTCCCACGCAGCGAACAGGAGCAGGACCTGGCTTGGGGAACTGCCAAACCCTCAAAGGGTGGTGGGGATGGAAGGGCTGAGGGGCAGACTTCCCCCCCCGCCCCGAGTGCTGCATCCTGTGTTAATGAGGAGCCATCACTGGGCACGGCCATGTCCACGGGGCCCTGCGACCCGGCCGGTGGTGGGGAGCGGAAGCGTCCAGCAGCCTGCAAATTGCTTCCACACGCCAACAGCCAGAGTTGCCACGGCCAGAGCCACATCTTGCCCTTTTCTCCCTGTGGGGAACCTACTTTAGTGAGGCTTGGCTCAGCCCAGCTCTCATCCAGCAAGGATGCTCCTGGAGCAGCATCGCTCCTACAGCAGCTCCAGGATCCTGCCTAGAGCAGGGGGCAGCAGGGATGCTCCCAGAGCAGCATCACTCCTGAAGCAAACCCAGCTCCGGGGCTTTGCAGCACCATGGAGCCCCTCAGTTCCCCATCACGTCACCCACAGGGGCTGTTGCTCAAGGCTGTGCTGGCCCCAACAGCTCCAGAAGGTTTTCATTCCTGCAGCAGCAGATTTCACAACCCAGCAATGCCTCCGCACGCACGGGGGAACCTTGGGGGCTTCCTGATGAAGCAGGGACACCCCGAGACATCAAAAACCCCTGGCTCGAGGGGCTGAGCTGGAATATCCAGTGGTCCCTCCTGGAACAGTCCTTGGGGCTGCATGAACTGCAAATACAGAAACCAGATGAGTGCACGAAGCTCTGGTCTGAGCCCTCCTGCATTTTCCCCCTGCAGTGGCAGGGGGGTCCTTAGCATGGTCAAGGGCACGTGGAGCTGGGCACCCCAAGCAAGCTGGACTCAGCTATGCCTGATCCTCCCAGGGTATGAAGTTACAGGAGGTTGAAACCACAGCCATGCCACCACCACAGCAGGCAGGGAGCAGTGCATCAGAGACGTATGCCTAGCTGGGAACACAGCCCCAGCCACCCTCAGGGCTGAGCCTCAGCACCAGCGATGCTCACTTTGTTGATGGACCCCTGGGACCATTCACACCTCTACCATAAAAACACAACTCCCCACCTCAAAAGGCCACACTCATGCAGCCCCACAGGCTGAGCCTCCCCTGAGATCTGCAGCCAGGAGGATGGGCCAGCAACCACCCACTGACAGCTGGGAAAACAGCCATGGGACACCCTCTCCATGGGACACTTGGGCTGAGGGTGAAGCCACCCCCGGAACCACCAACCATTGAGAAGCATGAGAACGGCCAGGACCCTGGCATGGCACCAGGGGCACCCCGAGCTATGGGCACTGCCCATCCAGACAATACCCTGCTCCTCGGCGCCTGCTCTGCCCTTCCTTAAGGAAAAGAGGTCCTTGACCAAACTGAGTGTTTAGCACAGCAAAATTGCACTGACAGTAATGTTCTGATCGAGTTTTCTTCCTTATAAATCTTTTTCTGGGTAGCAATCCTGGCTCTGCTTTTCCCCATCTCATAGAAGCTGTCTGGGTCACACTCCCTCATTACAACTCACATCCTCAAGCATGGTTTGGTTTTGTTCTTTCTAGTTTTAGGGCTATTAAGCTGAAAATGTTTTCTGTGTTTTTTTTTTTTTTTCCCCAGTAAGTTCTCATCAGGCTCCACAGGACTTTCTGCTCTCATGTGGCCGCAGGCAGCAGAGCTGTGCGTGGGTCCCCAGCACTATCCCCTTGCTGGAGATTAACCAAAAAACCTCAAAATACAACGAAATAAGTGTGTCCTGAGGTCACCCTGACCCAACACACAGGGTGCATGGGCAAGTAGTCCCTGAGTCACTCTGGGGTAGCAGGACCCCACACTGGGATCCAGTCCTTGGCGTGCAGGACTGGGGCTGACCCAAACCCCTTGGCCAGGTTTCAAACCCCCAGAGCTCTCTCTCCCTGCTCTCACACCCAGCCATGAGCAGGGATCAGCTTGGAGGAAAGGGGATGGGGAGCTGGAAGCAAGCCCTGCTGTCCCCCCAACCCTTACAGTTCACCATGGCCAAGGTGGGCTGGGGTTGTGCCTGGCAGGGTTTGTGGTGGCTCCCTATCTGCTCATCAGGGTCTTCGTGGGGCTGGGGGGCTGTGCTGCCCCCACCTCACAGCCATCCACAGGCTTGGCATGCTATGAAAGCACAGCTGTGCTCCTCCAGAGCTGCCGTTCAGCCATGCCTTGGCTTTGCCCCAGGCTGGAACTCCTCACCTCAGCAGTGCCTAGGTGAAGGGCTGGGAGGGGAAGCCTTATGAGGAAGGGCTGAAGTCACTTGGTCTGTTCAGCCTAGAGATGAGGAGACTGAGGGGAGATCTCATTGCAGTTTAGAACTTCCTCACCAGAGAGAAAGAGGTGGGTGCTGACCTCTTCTCTCTGGTGACCAGCGACAGGACCTAGGGCAATGGCATGAAGCTGTGCCAGGGGAAGTTCAGGTTGGATGTTAGGAAGAGATTCTTTACCCAGCGAGTGGTGGAGCATTGGAACAGGCTCCCCAGGGAGGCAGTCACAGCACCAACTCTCTTGGTATTCCAGAAGCACTTGAACAATGCTCTTAGACACATGGTGTGACTTTGAGGTTGTTTTGTGTATAAATAGGAGTTGGACTTGATGATCCTTGTGGGTCCCTTCCAACTTGGGCTATTCTGGGGTTCTGTGATACCCTTCAGGCCAGGATTGGAGCCAGGGCCCCAGCACAGTAAGGTGGGAAGGGCTCAGGGCCCCCTGTACAGTCCCTGCCCTCGACACTCAACTGCCCTGGTGCCACTCCAGGATCCTCCCATCCCATCCCACTCCAGGCACCTTGAGCCCATCCAATCACCCCAAGCCCATCCAGGATCGCATGCCTGGGTGGGTGGGCTCCTGTCACCCAGGACAATCATCATCAGCTAATTGAGCAATGGCTGGAAAAGTCTCTCCAGACAATGCAGGTATTAAGGACCAGAGCATGGACTCAGATGGAATTGGTAGAGAAGATATGTGGTGGGAACGGGGGCAGCAGGAGGGACTCCCTGAGGAGCTCCCTGGGGGGATTCAGGCAGGGAAGGGGGTCAGTATCCCCACTCCAACCCACCCGTGGCAGGACTCTCAGGCTTGGACCCTGCAGGCAGGGAGATAGAGAGATCCCTTCTGCAGCTGCTGCTGCTGCTTTTTTTAAATCTCAACACAAGGAGCCAAAAGCCAAAAAAAAAAAGCAAAAAAAAAGAAAAAAAACAAGATTGTTTTTTCAAGCGTGCTGGAATCCACTTGGATAAATAACAGCTCCAGAAACTGGGCTGCTGAAACAATAAACTTCCTCTGGACCCAACCAAAAAAGGACGCGGGGAGACGGTGGCTCCCCGGCCCGGGAAGGCGAAGGCANTGCTTTGCTCTCCAAGTGCATTAATTCAAAGCATATGCTCACAGCAGATAGGGCAGAGGCTGCACCCCGAGCAGAACTCACTGGATTGTCGGAAGAGAAAAAGAGGGACCGGGGGCTGGCATGAGATGTCAAAAGTTCCAGCACTGGGAAGAGCTCCGGAGGTGGCAGCACCCCGGGGCGACTCCACAACTCCCAGCCCAACGTGGCCAGAGAACCGCCGCCCCAGACATGTCCAGGGCTGTTCCTTCCCCATTTGGTTTGGGTGCTCGTCCCCACCATGTGCCCGGGCGTTGCCTCCAGCCTCACGTCACACTGAGCTATTTCAGACGGTGAAAATTATCGTTCCAACCCTCAGCTTTTGTTAGCACACGAAAAATAAGAGATGGTGAAGCCTCCAGAGCCTCTGGCACACCGAGCAGCATCGTGAACTGCCCCTCCAGAAAACCCTAACCTGCCGGAGCAGCAGCCTAGTGAATACAGACATAAAAAAGCTGAAAAAGTTTGGGGAAAGAAACCATCTGTAGGGCCCAGGATAAACAGGCCTTGGAGAAGGGAGTTCAAGTAGAACTGGAAATTGGTCATAAGTCAAAGCCCTCTATTCCCTGCAGACAATCTGTAATTTCAGTGCAATCAAGCTGTGCACATAAATGAGGCCTGTGCTGGGATTCCACATCTGGAAGAGGTTTGGGCTCCCGCCCGTGTGACAGCAGGGCTGGCCACGGCCGGCGCAGCTATCTGCCTCTCGTTAGGGGCGCAGTGCTTTTTCCATTAGGCGATTAGCACGGGGGTCAGCTGGAGGGGGAGGGAATTAAAGCCTTGTTCATACACGTCTGCAGAGCCATGCTGGAGGCACGGCCCTGAGAGGTGCCAAATCTCCTAGTCCCGAATCATGGGAAGAACACAGTCCTGGGAGGCTGGACCACGCTGCAGAGGGGCCAGGCAAAGGGCCATGCCCTGGGCTGTGTTGGTGCAAGCTCTGCTGAGACAGCTTGCAGTACTATGAGTCAAAAAGGGGTGACAGCCCGATCCATGAGGGTTGGTATCCCTCCCTCTTCCTTGTGATGAGCTGGGGGCAAGAACTAACCTTTAGGCATAAAGCAGGGCAGAGATCACATGCCTTGTAACATCTGCTGGGGTTGCACAGGTCACACCTCTGTAAGCACCATCCTGCTCACCAAACCCCACAGATGCCCCCCTGCCAGCTCCCATCCCATGATGGAGGCAGTCCTTCTGCCTGCACCAGTCCTGACAGGTTGCACCAAACCCACCAGACACAGGTCTCCACACGGCATGAGTTCCTCAGGTAGGACATAGCTGGGACTTGGATATTTAGGTAGGAACCAAAACATCTCATCTCCCTGTCCCACCACCACCCGACAGCTCAAAGGGCTCTGGCATTACACCCACCCCCAGAACGGAGCAAGACTGCCAGTTCCCAGCACCGTCAGATATGCCAGGGCTGTTCCCACCACCGTGGCTGCCCCCCATGGAGTTAATTTCTATAGCTCCACATCTGCAGGCTCTGCCTCAGCCCTGGTTTGCTCTCTCCCGAAGCAGTAATCCCTGCGAGGGGCCGAGGGAGGAGAAGAGGAGCCATGGAGTTCAGGAGAGGGTTCCTCGTGAGAAATCACCTTCCCTGGCTGCAGGACAGGTCCCCAGGGCTGTGGGCACCCCTCATCCCCTCTTCTACCCATCCACAGGCTGCAATGCCAGNGGGGGGGGGGGGGGCTAATAAGCAGCAGCTGCTGTGGAAGCAGCCCTGGATTCCTCAGCACAGGCCTAATAATTGAAGATAAATAAAGAAGTAAACCGAGAGTGTGGGAAAAAGCCAAATGAGAGTTGTGGTGAGGGACCCACAGGGCAGCAGAACTCCTCTGGCCGCTCGACCTCCTCCTGCTGTCCGCGTGTCCCCAGCCACCGCCCGGAGCTGCGGCCGAGACAGACAGCAGCCCTCCCATACCGAAGCTGCTGGGAAGAGCCTCTGAAGATTGGAACAGGGATCTGCCTTTAAGGGTTATTCTGCACAAAACACACCACGTGCTTCCTGCGACTGGGGCAACAGTGATGATGAGCATCCCCAGGGGCACAACTGGGACCTGAGCATTCCTGGGGACACATGAAGGACCTGAGCATCCTTGAGAACACACCAAGGACCTGAACATCCCTGGGGGCACAGACAGAACCTAAACATCCTTGGGGCACATGAAGGACCTCAGTATCCCCAAGGCCCCGTGGAGGAGCCCTGCTCAGACCCATATCACCCATGTGGCTTAAAATTTGGTTGTCCCCAGTGTGGTGTCCCCCAAAGGCACGTGCAGCCCTTGCCACGTGCCTGGATCCCACTGCCTCCTCTGCTCCTTGCCCACACCCCAGCGGCTCCAGGAGACACTCCCGAAGCTGGAGCCTCTGGTTTTGATTGTTCCATCTGGAAAGGGTTTAGAATAAATCATGTTTACTGCACGAGAGCAGAGCCCAGGGTCACCGCATATTTGTAGGTTTCTGCCTACGCCTGTAGGTTTCATGTCACGTTTTAGTGGGATCGTGTAATGCACTAATGCTTCTGCACGGTCATCCCAACCCTGCCAGAGTGGACGGCTCCAAACCACCCCCTGTCCCACCAGGCACAGCCCACCTCGGCCACTCCACCAGCATGGGGCTGCAGTGGGGCTCGACTCGTGCTCACGCTGAAGAAAGCACTAGAGCAGGCAACTCATCAGATGGTTCTCCCAAATACAAACTGGCAAAGGTCTCAAACATCCTCATGGGTATTTGCAAGGGGCTGAGGTGGAAGGAAGAGCCATAGGAGGAAAGAAATAAAGAGCAAAGCTCAAGCAAGAGAGACTGTGCCCAGACAGCCCAGCCTCCACCTGCCCTGCAGCCTTCCCAGCATCCGTCTGCCACGGGAAGTCCAGGACACACATGGCTGATGGTGCTCCAGGATGATTTATGCTTTTCTTACCACCACACTTCAGAGCCTGCTCATGCCTTCTACACAGCATAGGCATGTTCCCCAGCCACACTCTACGTGTGGGACAGTGGCACCAGCTGGATGCACTGCACAGCCACCACTTTGTCACCCCAAAACGAAGTCCTTTTGCAGCAAGTGGTACAGCACATGGGAACCAGGAGATGCTTAGGAGTAGCAGCGATGCTGGCATATGAGTGGCAACATGACCAAGAGGGTTCCAGCACATGAGAGCAGATAGGACCAGGAGCAGGGCAGCCCCCAACCCTCCACAAATCAGTAAAAGCCTCCCGAGGAGCAGAAAACAGAGAGCCAAGGTCATGGGCACGCTTTTGTGGGCAGGGATGGCTACTCTAATGGGACACCACTGCAGGCGACGGTGACGTTCCCTCCAGCAGCTCTGGCCCTGCTCTCCAAACCAGATTTTAATTCAAACATCTCCTCCAGAGCTATAAATAAACCCTGCAATCGGCTGCTGCAGCAAGCAGGCGCTGGCAAAGCCCCAGCCCTCCCCAGCACCCAGGAGGCTGTTACGACCCCAGCGGCAGCTCTGGACCCTTTGCACAAACCCGAAATCCACTCACTGCCCCTGGTCTCTTTTGCAGCAAATATTTCCAGCCAGAACAGACTCTTTCAAACAAAAACATCCTCCCCCAGCACTCGGGCAGCAAACGCTGCGGAGGGAAGCGTGGAGAAGGAGCCTGTTTCCTGGATTTCCAGCTCACGTCCAGACGTTAACCCCTGCCGTGGGGGGAATGGGTCCCTTCCGTTAGTCCATAGCCGTGACACTCGATTTAACGCCAGTTAAACACCGTTAGGCACAACCGAGGAAACTTTTGTTGGGGCAGATTCACTTATTAAGTTGAAAAAAATAAGCGAAAAAGTGACTGTTCATGCTGCACCCCCTGACACCGCAGGACTTTGCTCCCCATCTCTCTTGCCCCTACCACCATCTGCCCATGGATGGGAGCGCAGTCCCCAGGGGACTCTGGGCAGCAGCCGAGGCTTAGAGAGATGGGAGGGTCTCCCTGCTGGTCCAGTTCCCCCCGGACTGCTGGGATTGGGTTCAGGGTGACCCAGGCGTGGGCTCCCACCCCTGGTCTAGGCAGCCTCGGGCAGTAGATGCCCGACCGGAGCTGCCCGCGGCCGAGAAGCGATGTCCGGGGGCAGCCCGGGGGGCGATGTCGGGGTTGGGGAGCGATGCTCGGGACCGGGGAATTGATGCCTGGTGCCGGGGTGCGATGCCGGTGGCCGGTGCCGATGCTCAGGGCTGGGGGGAGATGCCCGGGGTCTGGTGTCGGTGCCCGGAGGTCGCGGTACTCACAGCGTGGCAGTGCCGTCGGGCAGCAGTCGCGGCTCGGGTGGTGCCGGGAGTCCTCCGCCGCTGCAGACCACCCTCCGTCGGGGCGGTGCGGGGACGCCGGGAGCCTTGCTCCGCTCGGTCCCGCACTTACAGCCCAGGCTCTGTGCGGGGCAGCTCCGCGCAGCCTTCCCGGAGCTCAGCACCGCCACCAGCAGCAGCAGCAGTGCCGATACCGNAGCCCCGCCGGGGGACAGCGGCTCGGCTCCCCCCACCTCTCCCCGGGAGGCAGATGGAAGTCCCGCGGGGACCGGGGCTGGAGATCGGAGCAGTCCTGGAAATCTGGAGCATTAGTGGGAGACCATTAAATGGAGTCTCCTGTGGACAGGGGATGAAGCTCCGTGGGGTCCCACGGGAGCAAGAGCTGCAGTCCCCGCGGACCAGAGCATCTTCCTGGATGGCGAGAAGCTCCAGTCCTGCCTGGTCCTGAGCTGGAACCCAGAGCATCATCAGGGAGGGCTGAAGCCATGCGTGGTTCAGAGTGCACGTGGTCCACATGGGCCAGGATGCGATGCCTCACTGCTGTACCCCAGCTGTGACAAGCACAGGGGCTGTGTTCAGGGTAGCGGCACACACATGATCCCAACAAGCCCTCCTGCACGGGGTGGGAGGGGCTCTGTGGCCTTTCACCACCTGCTGGGACCCCACACCATGGAGAAACCCCCCTGCACAAACACACAGTTCACTTCATGGTCGTGCTGCTCTGTCCCCTCCTGGCCTCTGCTCCGCAGTTAACACTCTTCCCTTCTTGCTTTCCCTGTTTGCTCCACTGGTTTTCAGGCTAAGTTCAATATTTTCCTTCCCTCTCCCCTCCCACAACCCTGCTGCCTCTCATGCTGCCCCCAGCCCTCTCTCCACACAGGGCTCAGCTTCTGCGAGGCCACAGCTCACTGCAGCTTCAAGTCAAAAGGGATCAAAAGCAGGGAATGAAGTCTCCAGGACTCTGCGCCAGGGAGTGGAGGAAGAGGGTCATGGAAGGATGACAAGAGACAGCTCTGGGAATGCGGTTTCTCTCCAGGACCAATAGTTCCTGGAAGGGAAAAGAAATTTACTCCTTTCTCCAAATAAATACAACTTGCTGTGGTGGTTGGTGTTAGGAAGATGAGATACTCATCAGCACAGCTCCAAAGATGTTTTTGCATGCATTTTTGTTTGGGAGGTATCAGCCCAGTTCCTGCACAGCTCATTAGCCCCTTAACTAGTGGTGACCTCATTTCTCCAGCTCTTCTCTGCCTGGTCATTTGCTGCCTCCAGCCAGGCAGGGAAAAGGACTGTGGCCCCAAGGGCTCTTCCATGGCCAGTTATAGCCTCCCAGACCTCCCACCCCCAGGCTCCAGGAGATCAGATGTAGGAACTGGAGACCAGCATCATCTTGTTAGTAAAAAACCCCAATCAACAGCATACACACATCTTCCTTTTTTTTTTTTCTTCTTCCTTTTTTCCACTGAGCAAAATTTCCATGCAGAAATTCCCCTCCTGTGCTCAGCAGTGCAGGATGCTAGTCCCAGATCCTGCAGCTGAAGCTGGAAGAACAACAGGAAACTGCTTGGGTCCAGTATCCGCTCAGAGATCCTGTGAGCATCTGCACAGCACAAAACCCCTCCCAAAACCCAAAGGGGTGAGCTGGGCCTCCCACTTTCACATGGCAGAAAGCAAGTGTGATCTTATCTCCTTCTTCTGGAGAAGATGAACCTGCAGGCTGGAGCCCGCTGCTCTCCCGGGTTGTGCCCACAAACATGAAGAAGCTGCTTGTCTGACACCTGACTGAGATGACCCAGCAGCAAACAAGGACATGATCCCAAAACACCACAGGGCACAGGGCTCAGCCTCCTTCTCTTACTGGATCAAGCCCTACATTAAGAAATCCTTGTCTCCAAGATCTCCAGTACTTGCAGGGGCCCTAGCGGCCATTGTGCAGCACCACTCACTTCTTTGCCCATGAGCACAAGAGCTGGGAGCCAGACACAAGATTCCAGCACTTCAAACCCAAAGGAACAGCACAACACTGTGGTGCCAAGTGGTTGGAGGGACCTGGAGCAGAGCCTGGGCTTACACCTCGCTGTGAGTGGCCCTGCTGCTCCAGAACATCCTCACCCCTGGGTTATTTTACATTGCTCCAGTGGTCTGTCTTGTTTCTCCTCTGCAGTGAGAGGCTTGGGAGCTGCTCACACTCCTGACCCTACTGCCCTTCTTCTTCCCCTTCCTCGGGGCAGAGGCTCCACAACCAGGCTGGAAGGGACCCTGGGAAAACCCCAGTGTTATCTAAGGGGTACACAGGAATGGGACTTGGCATGGATCTCTGGAGGATGTTGGTCAGTGCTGGCAGCATCTAAAGGGAATCAGAGCTCTGGAGTTGTCTAAACGACACATTGAAGCAATCAAGCCACTGTACGAGGTCTTCAGAATTTCAATCTCCTATGAAATTACCTCCAAGAACAGTCAGAACCTTGTCCAAACGAGGAACAAATGTGAAATACTCAGTTCCAGCCCCGCGATGAGGAGAGGAGCTCAAGCAACACTTCCCACACGCTTTGAGCCTGACAGAGTTCAGGTTCTTTCAACTACTTCCAAGCCTCTCTCTGTGCTTCCCCAGCCCCGACCCCTCCTGATGCCTCCTGCTCAGGAGACAACAAGGAAACCAGTTTGAAACTCCATCACCATGGACGTGCTGGTGCCTGCTGCCAAATCCCTGTGCCCCTCGCTCCCGTTCAAAGGTAAAACCTCTACTTAACCACGGGGAAAGACAACAAGCACAGGACTCTCTGAAATTCCTTTCACTGGGATCCAATAAAAACCTTGGCAGTTGCTGGCCTTCCTGCCGGAAACTCGATATCCCAGGAATAAACACACTCTCCACTTTGAAGAGCTGCAGCAGGCTCTGTCTGGGGCTGAGCTTCTCAGGCTGCCCCTGGGCTCTCACCTGCCTGCAGCATCCACAGCAGGAGCAGGGAGATGACCCAGACCTCTTGATTTTCTCATGCAAGCCAAGCACTCTGTGCCCACCCACAGATCGTGAGGTGCTGGGCACCAGGACCAGGCCTGGCCATGGCACCAAGTGTCACACACCAGGGAGCAAACACTTCCATGTCCCTCCAAGCCCTTCTGGCTTGCAGGCATCCACTGCCTCCCTGCACCTCTGCTGTGGGCAGCTCCCTGAAAGGAGGTTGGAGTGAGACGGGAGTTGGTCTCTTCTCCCAGGTAACAAGTGACAGGATGTGAGGAAACAGCCTCAAGTTGCACCAGGAGAGGTTCAGGTTGGACATTAGGAACAATTCCTTCCCCAACAGGGTTGTCAAACCCTGTCCCAGGCTGCCCAGGGCAGTGGTGGAGTCACCATCCCTGGAGGGGTTTAAAGGCCATGGAGACGTGGTGCTGAGGTACATGGTTTAGTGGTGACCTGGTAGGGCTGGGGAACAATTGGACTCAATAATCTGGAAGGTCTCTTCCAACCAAAATGATTGTGATCCTATGACTCCTCAAGGATTCCGAGCTGGGAGGGTGCAGAGCTGTGGTGTCAGTGATGCTGGACACCTGTCCTGGGGGGACTGGAGTGCAGACCACCCACTCCTTCTGCAGAGGTCACCTGGCAGATGGTAACCGTTGGTCACTGGAGTGGAGTCAATGAGCCGGAGATGAAAGGCTCCTTGGCCTCTTAATGAACCCCTCTCTGCCCGGGCACCTTGGCCCCCTGCACCACAAGCTTTATTTACATCTATTAAAAGCCCTTGGCTGGTTTACTGAAGCAGCAGTGCTCTTGCTCCCTACTCCTCGGGGCAATGTCACTGTCAATATTTGCCTTGGAGGAGTGTGTCCAGCAGAGGAAGGTTTGGTTTGTGACCAGACTCCTCCCTCGTGACTTGCAGCCCTCGCTGCTGGCAGATGGCGCAGGCGCCGCCACCTCCCAGAGCAAAGCCATGGCTCCAGGTTGCCCAACAGTCCCTTGAGGTCACCCTCATTTCTGTGCTTTGCCAGGGCTTGACAATCCTTTCAGGGAAGAAATTGTTCCTAATGTCCAACCTAAACCTCTCCTGGTGCAACTTGAGGAGGAACAAAAGGCACTGGTGGGTGCTGGCTGCTGCACTGGTTTTGGAGAGGCTTGACTGCAGGAGGAGCATGGCAAAGCTCTCAGGCAGGACGCAGAACAAAAAAAGCCTGTTGGAAGTAGAATGGGTGAGAGCAGCAGCTGCAGGGGACTGGAGCAGAAGCTAAAGCTGCTCTCATCTTCAGCACCTTGTCACAGTCCACCACTGGCCACCACAGCTGCAGTGAGTTCTGCTGTCCAAGCACAGCACCTGAGCTGCTCCCTGCAGGCCACCTGCACAGCCTGGACGTGCCCTGGCTGTCCCAAAGTCATCCCCAGCACTGCTGCTCTCCAGAGCCACCGAGATGCACAAGTTCTACCACGACCTCATGCAGGAGCTGACAGAGCCCTGAACGTTTTAGCAGGCAGAGAAGAAAAGCAGAAGGCCACAGGCTTTTGTGAGCCAGTCTGCTCCTAAAATCCTGCTGTGCTGAGCTGGAGCTACCGCACACAGAAGCTAGGGTAAGCCACAGCCACCCATGCACACTCGACTCCCAGTGTACTCCATTTACTACTCCATTAAGCTTGGTTAGTTTCCAGTTACAACTCAGGAAATCAGCAGGAAATGCCCCAGAGGAAAAGCAAGAGGTGATGTGAGCCACAAGGCAAGACAATCCTCAGCATAAACCCACCCTGTCTGTGCTGGGTCAGACAGGACTGCAGCAGCACAGCTGGTTCTGGAGCTGCAGGCTGTTGGGGAAGGGCAATCAGGGAGGGGTAAGCAGAGCAGGGAGTCCCTGATCACCCCCAGGCTCAGAACCACCTGCTCCAGAGCTGGGTCTGCTCTGTCTGCTCAGGTAGATGATGACTTTTGTTCCTCTTTTGCTATGGAGAGCTCCAGGTGATGTTTTACAAGGAGCAAACGTGGCAGGGACAAGGGCAGTCTCTGTGCCTCAGAATCAAACTCAGACAGAACACGCGTCCTGATGTTCTGCAAAATAAATGAAAGGCTTTTAATGCTATGGAGTAACACAAGAATCTGTAGGCTGTGTGCTGGAATTCTGGGAAGGAAGAGGTTGAAATGAAAGGGGTTCACTTCAACCACCCGAGGGGAAATACAGATATTTTTGAGACCCATCTATACCTGTCCACAGGCAGCCGAGGAGCTGCCGCCCCTCCTGGGCTGAGCCCGGAGCAGTGCCCAGCCCTGGGGAGCAGTGCCACCCAGAGGACTTCTCCAGGAACACCTCAGCCCAGCCCTCAGCTCACCCAACTCCGCAGCTCTTCTGTTTTAGCCCTTCCCATCAAAGAAAGCTCCACTTAGTCTCACTTGTCTTCCAAACCACCCTCCTCTCTCCCCCCCCAGACAAGTCCTGCTGTACAGCAGCTCCAGCTCCAGGTAGGAGCTTCAGTGACAACTCAGGGCATTTATTCACAACGCTGGAACATAAAAATAACATCTTTAATAGCTTAATAGTTGGCACAGATGGCATTAAAATTCACCACTTTCTATTAACAGATGATGAACCAACACAAGGTGCAGAGCTGAGGAGGGGGCTCAGCCTCTGCATGTTGCTTCTAAACCATGTAGCTACGAGAGGCTGTGGCGTTAGCATAGACTCTCCTCAGTTACATTCAGCATGTAGAGTCGAGAGAGTAAACCCAACAGCTAGATCTAACCACACACACACACAGAGAAAAGCCTGGGAAGGATGTTTCTGCTGGCAACTGACATCTCCTTCTCTCATCAACACACAGAAGCCCAGAGATGTAGGTTTTAACACAAGAGAAACTTGCTGTAGCTATCACTGGCCAAACCGCAGGTGACATAATGCAGGAGCAGTTACTGCAGTGAAAGTCCCAGTTCCCTCTTCCAGGAGAAGTGAAGGCTAGGCCAGTGCTTAAGATATCAAGACACAGCCTAGAAGTTCTGTCAGTGGCAACAGGATTTTTTTTTGTCAGGAGCCCAGAACACTGTAGAACAATAATACTTTGCTTTCTGAAGCACTTCTTGTGAAGGGCCTCCAGCAAACCTCACTGCTGCCCTGTGAGACAAGCGATGCTGCTGTCCTCACACAGGATGGGGGAGGCACCAAAGGCCTCAGTGACTTGCCTTGGAAAGCAACAGCAAGCTGATGGTAGAGCAGACAAGCCCCATTCTGACCCAAAAGAACTTACTGAGCATCAAGAACTACTAGGCAGGACAAAAATAACTCCCAACACCATAAGAGGGGAGGGGGAAGGTTGAAATGATCCCGGAAGAGCTGAGCAGACACGGAACGAATGGGAACAGTTAGCACTGACAGCCTGAAAAGGACAAATACAAACTTCAGCTGAGAAGCCAATCCCACACTCATGATCTGCATCCAAAACACGATGCCATCAGCTCATGCTGGCAGCTGTGCTCCTCAGCCATCCTTGGGTGCTCAATACTTGTCCTCTGCTTAACTGGGCAGAGTCTCTCCAGTGTCACAGCACGTCTCTGTCACAGCTTGTGGCATCCCTCAGCAGTGACCATGTGCAAGACTTATTTGGGGAAACACTGATGGCAAGATTATCACTTGTTTAATAAAGAAATTTAGTCCTCAGTGAAAACATCATCACTGACACTCCTGCAGATACATCTTGCTCATTAGCAACTTCATCCTGACAAAGATTTCATTTGTTCAACCTCATTATCCCACAGTCACTGTCCTTAAAGACCCTGAAAGAGCCAAGATGCCACAAACATACATTTTCTTGTCATTTGTTGGTTATAAAAGTTCCCAGTTTCTATTGGTATTCTATAATCACAATAAATTACGAGGCATTTCTGGCCTCTGTCCTGTTAGGAGGAATTCCCTCTCACCACCACCATTGGGTGCTGAGATGGTGGGAAGTAAGAATGCATAGTGAGGTTCTCCCATCACCTGTCCTCTCTTGAGGCCTCTTGTATTTCTTTCCCATCTACTGGCTCTGCACTGCCAAGGTCTCAGTTTCACCCTTGCTCTCAGCAGAGGCCTTGCCACCCACTGCTTTGTTGGAATAATCTCGCTCTCCAAAGATTGTGCTTCCAATCCTGACGTTTGTGGATCCAACCTCTATCTATGAAGAGACAGAAAGGAGGAGGTGAGGGCAGGGCTGCCACCCACAATCCACTTGCCATGTCACAGACAGTTCCCCACGTACTCATCAACTGCAGCTACAGCAAGGATCTGTTTTGAACCCCAGGACTCCACCCCAGGACCAGGAGAGCTGTTCTTCATGGAACAACACCATCAGTATCTCCATTCACAGGAAGGCCTGTTTGGATGATGCCTGGGCTGAACTTTGGGGGGCCTGCTGCTGGTACGTTTGTTGCCCTGAGAGAAGGGGTGGCAGGAGGAAACCAAACTTACTGCATGCTGAAAGTCTGTGGACATGCCCATACTCAGCTCCACCTTCTCAACGGGGAGACTGAGCTTCTTACACACCTCCTGACGCAAAGAGAGCAGCATCTAGGAGGAGAGGGAAGAAGAGAGGATCACACACTTGACAGCAATGTCAGTGCACTCTCAGGGTTCCACAGAGCACGATTTCTGCTTTTCTTTGAAGCCTCCCTCACACAGAATGTGCAATTCCCACACCTCCCACTGAAGCACTGTAGCAGTGCCTGGAGACTTCCCATTACAGGCTACATTACTGATAGCACACCAACTTACAAGTCTACACCCAATTATCCCAGCAGTGTGACAGAGGAGGAAGGCAGAGCCTGACAGATCACAGGAAGGCTGACTGAGAACTCCTCTGGAAGCAGGGTCAGAGGATCTAGGACAGTCATTACTGCACAAGGTGCCCCTGCCAATATCCTGGCTACAGCTTCAGAAAGCCAAACACAGACAGGCACCTGGCCTGCAGAAATGGGCCTAAAAGCTGCATGAACACTGCCACTTCAGAGCTCTGCTCTGAACAAGGTGTTTCTACTGACAACCCACAGCCAGGTTTACAGCTTGACTGTGTACAGGTTTGGCTGGGACAGGCAGCAGCCAGCCAACAGCTGACAGTTTCTTCTAGAAACTCTTACCTGGAAGTCAGGGTTTGGGCCCTTACTAAGGTCGTGCCCAACACTGCCAATGGTCATCAGCCCCACAAATTCCAGGTTTGGACACTTGTTGATGACATGCTCCACTGCAGCCGTGGTGTCTTCAGGAGGAAGGCCATGCTTACCTGGCAAGAAGCAGAGAGATTTATGCCCAGCTCTGCCAGAGACCTCACCTCCCTGCAGCCAGGCAGAAACCAGCAGATGATCAAGTTTCATCTTAGCTTAGAGAAACACTTTAAGAGTGCAAACAACCATTTCAGGTTGTCTCTGTCAAGTCAGCAGGACAAACCTGCATATCCTCAGAAAAAAAGGCACTTACTGTCCTCTCCACTTGTGTTTACTTGCACCATGACCTTCAGCTTCTGAGACGAGCCTTTCTTCTGCCACGAGCTGTTGACTTTGTCTGCCAGTTTCACAGAATCCACTGTTTCCAACATGAACAGGTTAGGGACAGCTGGGGAGAAAACACAAGCTGAGGACAACCCTGCTGCCACAGGGATTTTTGTACCAACACAGAGACAGGCACTGGGGAGTTAACCTACACCAGGGTGTTGTTATAGGAACACTGGGAGACTAGTGCTCACAGGGTCACTTGCACATAAAATTAAAAGAGTGTTTACCAATCAACTTGTTGACATTACTTTTCTGCAGATGGCCAATAAAATGCCACTTAATATCTGGACAAGAGGACAGAATCTGAAAGCAGAGAGGAACAGTTAGGTTTGAATGACAATTCCCTCTTCCCCCACATGGCACTTCTGTCTTAGTTTGCACACAAACAAAATACCAGACATCTAATCTTCTGCTTTTGTTTACCCTGAAAGACACAGCTCAGGCTCTGCTTGTGGTGTTTACCAAGATTGCTTCACAGTCTGGAAAGGAGCAGGCCTGTGCCTGCAGAACACTAGCACTCCGCTAGGAGTAGGGAAGGCAAAGTTCTTTTGTAACTGAACAGTCATAACATGATATTTTCCCCAAGCTGAGTGTTACCCTTTTCTTTGTAAGTGAGAACTGCACATGTCCTAGAGCAGGAAGCACAAAAGGTAGAAAGCACTGTTCAGACAAACACTTCATGACTAAGGCACACATGTTCACAGACTCCTCTGGAGCCAGCAATGCAAGGAGGGAGAATGGGGCAGAGGCAAGTAACTAAGAACCTCATCATTCACCTGAAAAGACAAGGGTCCAACAGCCTCCACTGCCGAGTCCCTAACAAAACCCAGGACTTTTGCTGAACACCTCTCAGGACAGAGCTACACAAGGACTGAGGCGCTGTGTACTTACTCTGGAGTCTGATGCCTTTTCTAGCAACTCTTGAACCTAGGAGAATTCAAGATAATCTCTCATTAAAACCTCACCAAACATGCCCACACTGTAAAAATGGTCTCTCTGGAATGGATGTTCCAGGCACCCATCTGTACCTCGTAGATACGAGGCCAAGGGCCTGATGCTCGCTCCCCTCGTGAGGGGCTGCTAGCAGACCCATGGGGCTCAGCCAACTCACATAGTTCTCTCCGAAGCTCCTCTGCCCATGGCTGTAGGCATCAATCACCATCTCTGCCGGCTTCGTCTTGCTGACGGCCACCAGCCGCGGCTGCACGGCCGGGAGACCCTGCAGAGGCACCCCAGGATGAGGGAGGATGCTCGGGGGAGGCTCCAACCCGCTGCGTGCTCTCCCCACCGCCCTGCAGCCCCAGTTCAGGTCACCTGAGAGCCTGGGGATGCCATCGCAGGGGGTCAGGGTGACCTCTACAGTGATGGGGAGCCCATCCTTATGGAGAGGTGGGCGGAGGCCTATCTCCAAGGATGATGGATTCCTGTCTCCCTTGCTGGGGGGAACAAACACCTCCCTCAACAGCTGGCCTGTCACTGTGGTGATGGGAGTTGACTCCATGGTGCTGGAGGACTTGTCTCTGTGGTGTCAAAGACTCATCCTCATGGTGTGGGGCCGTGACCGTGTCTGTGGTGTTGAGGACTTCAGCCTTAATGCTGTGGGGCCATCTCTGCGGTGTACAGGACTTGCCCTCACAATGTGGGGGGTCCTGTCTCTGTGGTGCTGGAGGACTTGCTCTCACGGTGTGGGGCCCGTCTCTATGGTGCTGTCATGGCAAGCAGGTCTAGGCCGCCGGGATAAGGCCTCCCCCCCGCACCCACAGCCCTCTCCGCGCCCCGCTGCCCCTCACCTGCGGCCGCCGCGCCGCTGCCTGCTGCACCTGCTCGGTGACGGCCCGCAACGCGGGGCCTAGCCCTTCCCCGGCGGCCATGCCCGCTCTCCACATTCCCGTCCGGCCCCACCGCCTTCCGCCACACACGCTCCCCACCCTCCCCGCCCCGCGGCCAATGGGATCGCTCCACTGCGTACCGCCAACCAATGGCAGCTGCGGTGCGGAGCGCGGCGCTGTTGCCGCCATGCTGGGAAGGTCAGGGGGCGCCATGGTGGGAGGGCGTTACCGAGATGCGGCTAAGGGCTCGGGGCCAGCCTGTGACCGTCCCCGCTGCCCTTGGGTCCGGTCGCCAGCCTCCACGGGCTTCTGAGAGGACAGGCTGGGCCGCAGGGCCTGCCTGCAGAGGGCCTGCTCCTCCTCCCGCCCTCCCCTCACCACTTTTTACGTTTTTTTTGGTTTTTGACCAAAATGGGTGACAAATGCAGGCTGTGGGGAACGGGACTGACTCACTGCCCTGGCTGTGATGGAGGTGCAGGCCTGATGCTGCCTTGAGAGGTAGGGAGGAGAGCTTAAGGCCTTTGCTGCAATGAACAACAGCAGGATCAGCACCCAGTAATGCTGCTCTGGCACCCCACCCAATCCCACTCTCCCCTCTGCAGGCCGTAGGAGGTTTCTACCAGCTGCAGCCTTGAGAGGTCTAGGCCAAGAGCCCTCATACAGCTCCTAAAAGGGAATCCCTTGCAGAAAGCCTCAGCCCTCCAGGCTGGGAAGAAAGTAGTGGAATCATTAGGGTTGGATAAGACCTTTGAGACTGAGTCCCAACAGTTGACCCAACACTACCATGCTCAGCGCTGAATTATGTCCCCAAGCATCGCATCTATACATTTTTTGAACCCTTCCAGGGACAGAATCTGGCAGCCAGCAGCCAGGATGATCCTGCAGAACTCATTCTAACCCCATACCTCATGTGCTCCAAGGAAAAAAAAACCAAAACCACTCCCAAAGCAAAATGCCCCCTAAAAATGATATTCCTCCCACTTGCATGAAGAGCAGTCTCCTCAAGGTGCAAATTTAAATCACTTTAGAAAAAACCCCCAAACTTCCTAAAACCAAAGCAGGCAACCCTGCTCCTTCTGCATGCCCTGTTGGGAGCTGTGAAGGCCAGGGTGGGCGGTGAGGAGCCCTTGGAGCGTGGCCACGTGGCTTGAGAGACCCTGGACAATGCCAGCCTTCATCGCAGCAGGAACGGAAAGAATGGGACACTGCCAGCTGGAACCTATTAACTAAAATATTTGCCTTCATGTGTAAAACTTGCGCTCCCTCCCCAGATTCTGAGCAATTGACAGTATTTATACAGCTGTTGAAAAACACCCAGAAGGTTCCTGCCCTTTGTCTGGTAAAACATGACAATGATTTTCTGCAAAGCAATCTCTGATACTTGCCCCTGAAGCCCTGTGACTGTTTTTCACCAACCTGGCGAGCGAAGCGGAGGCGAAAGACACTTGTGGCATTCCCTGGCTGCCTGCTGAGCTGACACAGACACCTCTGCCCCTCTCCTCCTGCTGCAGTTCCACCTTCCTCTCTCCTGCTCGCTGGAAAGGGGGAACCAGGACTGTGCAGCAGCACAGGCCCGTGGCTGCCGGCACAGCACTAAGCCGCAGCACCCCACAGCTCCCCACTGGAGCAGCAGCAGCCTGGATGCTACCCCTGGTAAACCTTCCCCTGCCAACAGCTCAATGCATTGTGTTAAAGGTCAGCCATTCAGAAAAAGCACCCTGATATTAAAATTGAAGGCCATTTTATTGTCATAGCAAATACCAAAATAAAAAGGCTTTTAATTCAAGACATAAGAAGATCAAAGACTTGTCCTGGGAAAGCATTACCATGCTCCTGCCAGCAACAGTCAGGTATCAGCAGTGCCACAGATCTGTATCTCCTTCGTTATACAGAGTGGTTTGAAAATTCAGATCTTCATTTCAAGATTTCAGATTGTGGAGACAGGAAAAACACACCAGTTGGAGAGAGAGATGGAATAAGGATTTACAGGTAGTGACATATCTACTCTGGAAAATTAAGGGAATTATACATATGATGAAGAAACCTGAATGGAAACACAACAGTGGATTTTGGCCCAAGAATACTGCTATGATTTCAGGTTTGCTTTTGCTTTTTTTATGACAATGTACCTGAATTACAAGAATACTTCAGCAGTTATGTTTTCCATTAACGAAATGAAAGGCCTATTTATTCCAAACTTTGTCTCACTGCAAAGTCACACAAAACCATAATTGATAATACCATTTGGCTTACTTGGGGCTTCTCATTAGTGAAAAATACTCTTGAAAAAGTAGTAGGTTTTACTTACTCATGGAAATCTCTAAGTTGAATGTAGAACAATCCCAAACAAGGCTATCCTCAAAGGTTTAGGTACTATTACCTCATGGCTAAGTTTCTGCTATTCCCTGTTCACAATCTTCCTGCAGAGACCTATTGATACAAGCCAGTAATATTAGTGCCTACTTACTGATGCAGTTTTTTGGCTGCTGTGCTGCCTGATGTAGTCCCTAGGTCTGGAGATGGAACCTCCCTTACCTTGTGTCTCCCAACAGCACACAAGACTTTTCTGCAGCAGAAACTGGTGCTTATCATTACTGGTGCATTGTCAAGTATCAATAGTCACTCTTCCTAACAGGGAAAAGAAAACTGAAGTAAAAATACTGGAACCAGCAGCTGAAATTCATCAGATTTCTGTCTTAGTGTGATCACCTTATTAAAAAGATTAAGGTATATTTCAAACACTGAAAAGGGAAACCAAGTGCAGGAGGCAGCAAGCGTTTGGGGCTTACACAAGACTGTAAGTGCTTTAGGGCTGGGCTGACAGCTAAGTTAGCACTTACACTTGCATCATCTCCTGTTGGTATGTTGGCTGCAAATCATTACAGCAATTAATAAACAACAGGCTCTCCTGCCACCAATAAACAGGTTCTCCTGCCAAGTGGCAGATGGATTAGGGAGAGAAAAAAAATAACCCGTTCTCTCTAGGCCTGAGGTTTTGTCTTTAACACCCCCTCAAGTTTTGCATGTGCATAAACCAAACCCCTCATACCTCTTTACATCTGGTAGGTGAAGGATTCATCAGTTTTCTGAAGTGAAAGGTACATTACATAGCATTGTTCTGAGAGAAAGAGGCAAATTTATCTTTGGACAGAGACAAGAGGTTCTTTTCTTCGCCCTGTGATGGTTTGTGTCCTTTGCTACTCATAAATCTTCCCTTCACAAGGTCAATTCAGAAAACAAGCCCCCAATCCAACAGTAACTTGGTTCCATTCATTTCAGCTCACCTGAATGTTCTCTTTCTACTCAGACACTGTAAACACTGAAATCCAGTTGGTCTTGCAGAGGCAGATAACATACCCTAACGACCATGGCACTAGTCATTCAAGCAGTTACTAGCCAGCAAGGCTTTTTGCAAAGTCAAGGGTCCCTGAGATAAAAATTCTTTTCTCCCTAATGTTCCTAGCTGTGATGAGTGCCATGCTTGTGGTCTGCTTTCACTGGAAGTCAAATCCAATGAGCTGCTGGCAGGACACTGCCTCCATCAGCATGCCCATGCCCATGCCCCTCCCCTAGCAGCTGGACTGCTGGAAAACACCTCAAAACATGACAAAGAGAAAATAAACCAGTGTTAAGATGCAGAAAACAAACAGGTTAGGCCACTACCTGTGTGACACATGGTCTAAGGCTTAGATCCCCCCAGGGTAACTTGGTAACCTGCAGGATTTCAGCTGAACTTCTGTAACTCATTCTGCATGTGGCCTCAGCTGCCCCACCAAGGCAAACCACAGTGAAAAGTGTTTTTCTGCTAGTCCCTGCACTCAGGATGGACCTGCAGCACAGACACAGGCTGTCAGATCATGCCAGTGCCCACACAACAGGCAGGAACCTGTGCTCTGGACAAGGTCTGGGCCCTCCAGCAGACACATGTAGTGTACCCAAGTCTAGCACCTTTGTTTAAGAGGGGGTTGAAATAAAGTACACAAAGTTTCCAACAACAACAACAAAAAACAAGTTGTAGCAGCAATTCCCTTCTCACTAAACCCTCAAAATTGTTACTTCCAACTGCTACAAACCACCTCAATCCAAAATGAAGTACCCATCTAAGCTGGCTGCAGGAGCCTCTCCAGAGTAATTTGGTCTGTATGTCCAAGAGGAGGGAGAGGTGAATCCAGAGGACATCCCTGGAGCTGGCTGCTCAGAAGTTACCAGAAAAAAACACCCCATAAATACCAAAGTCTTTGTGTCTAATTGTCATACAAAAGGTTGAAAGGATTAAGTCTGATGCATCTCTTTCAGTATGGGAAAGGAGGGAAACAGAAAGAATGTCCCAGTTCATGTTTCTTTTGATATAAAATGACTAGAAATCTCTCTTTTCAGTTGACATTATGAAGTAGTTTTGTGTCCTCACTGGTTCCTGTCCCATCCTCTTCTTGGATTCCCTCTGCCAGTCCCTCTGCAAATTTGGTCTGGCTTCCTGCATAGTCCATGAACATGTTGGGAATATCTTTGCCAAAATATATCTTGCTGTTTGCTGCTATAGCTTTGTATTTCATCAGCTGCAAGTACTCTGGAGTTAACTTCAGCTGCACAAAAAGAAAACAAATCACCAACAGCTCAGATTCAGGCAAAAGCAAATCTCTGTCATGAGCACAGGAGGCATCTACTTGTCCACACCACTAGCAGGCAGGCTCACCTCTCTTCAGCTGGAAGGATGGAGTGCCCAGAAGAAGGCTCCCCTTCAGCATACCTAAATGAAGCTCTAAATCCCAATGAGTAAATGGCAAAATGAGAAAGGGATGGAAACAGCTGGAGAAGTGTTCAAGCCAAAGGTACCAGAGATGGAGATGCTCAAAAGCACACAACTCACAGAAAGCCCTTGCAGTGTAAGCTACTGGAAAGGAAAACACAAGTAGCTTTTTTCCAGAGTAGACTGATGAGTGTTTTGGAGAGCAGAGCTCATTGGTTGAGGATAATGACATTAGGACAGAGGGAGGGATAACTGGGACAAAAACTCATGCACAAATATCTCAGCCTTCTGTCCCTTCTCACTGACCCTTACAAAACAAAGTCTTCCTGGTGGGATGTCCTGAAGGCAGGATCAAGCCTGGCAGCTCTAGCCACATAACTGCTGTTTCCAGGGTTTGTTTGTTTCCCTTTTGCACGAGCAAGGCTCTGCCAAGCTTGTTAATTTGGTGTACAAGATCAGCTCCATTTGTTCTTTACCTGAACAGTTGTTTACTCCCAGCCTGCCTGTCACTCTGCAGATCTCCCTGCTCTGACTGCTTGCCAGCTTCCAGACTGGAATGGATCAACGTTTCTGATTACAACAGCCTTAAAGGGCAACACCAAAACTGATACTCTACAGAGGAAGCCATGGCCCATTAGCATCTAGCAGAGCTGTCTCCAGAGATGATCACATATTTCATGCATCCTGGCATAGATTTATCTGTCCAGAGAAGAAAAGGAATTTGCCAGTAAGGATCTAATTGTTTTGGTCTCAATGAAAACTTCTGAGAGGCTTTGTTTTGCTTTTGGACTTAAAACAATGAGACACAAGCAGCCAACAAGAAACACAAAATAAACAAATACTTCTGGTGAGTATTTCTATCCAGTCCAATGTGAGGAGCCCTGCTTCAAGGCACAGTATAAGGAAAGAACAATACCTTGTTGGCCTCAGCTACTTTCATAGCAGTGTAGCACTCAGCATCAGCTCTAGCCTTCTCTCTTGCAAGAAATGCAGCATCTGGAACAAAACACATGCTTTCACCTTCAGATTTTGATTTCCAGCCACGTTAGCACCCTTTACAGCTGGAAACTTTTTAAAGTGGCCACTACCACATCTAAACTGTATGGGATACAAGGGGAAGGGGGAAGAGAATGGGAAAGCCAGGAATGGGAGCTCAACTTACATTGAAAACACTGCAGGATGATAGTATTAAGCAAGTAAATTGCATCTGCAGCTGAAGACCTCAAAGCATTTTATGCACAGAAGGTTTTCATTACTGCCCCTGTCATGTGGGCTGAGAACACTCTTTCTTCTCTAGCCAGCCACTAACTCTCGTGCTGAAAACACAGCAACTGTTCCACTGCAACGTGGTATTTACCCAGGACATGTGCAGAGAACTCCAAGAACAGCAGAGCAGACTGCACTGCAGATGAGCTGTGTGACTGGGATTCTGCCTGGGATGCTGAGGTCAGGGTTCCAGCACACAGAGGCAGGTGATTGTAACCACTGCAGACTCTGCCCCTCAGACAGATGCTGGAGCTGTTTCTCTGCACTATCAACAATGGCACAAAGGGGCTGAGCCTGCAGGATACTGAAATTCCCTGACTCCTAGCAGAGACATTTAAGGAAAGAAAACTCTTCCCCTTTCTGTACTGCACTCCTTTTCCTTCTGACTTTTTATCTATTCAATGATAGTGATGTGGTATCAGTCACCACATTAAGGCTAAGGTGACTGTAACCTGGCTGGTTTGTGACCTCCTGATGTTCCTTCTATGTCTGGGAGCCACGGGACTGAAACACAGCCTGGAACTGAGAGCTGCACAGCTGGATAAACCATCTGTTTACCTAAACTAGCAGGGAGTCAGTCCTCTGAGCTGCTGCACTTACAAATCATGCAAACAGCAGCATGGTTTGGCCCACAACTTCCTCCCTTTTGGCTAAAAAGAGTGGTGCCAGTCAGAGACACTAGACAGAATGGGGGAGACAGGAATCCTCTGCCAGCACAGAGCTGAACTGAAGGCCTGACACTTGGTGACACACATTTTGAAGAACTACAAACCATTGTACTTTCTGCAAAGAGCTTCTTAATGAGAAGCTGCTGATCTGTAAAACTCTTAATTGGCTCCTCAGTGGCCTTCTGCAAAGCCTGACAGAGCCTATAATGAATGTAATTGAAAATAAGGCCCTGCTACTCTTGAGCTGGAAATGCAGACCTCTTTTCAAGTCCTGGCATTCCCTTGACAAAGCATTGCATCAGATGGGTGTGGGGACATCTTCTTAACTTAAGAGAACCTCCTCCTAGGAAGATCACCTTGAGAAAGAGTTTCTAAAAGCACAGGTTGCAAAGAAACATTCCTATTCCAGCCTCTGGTCAATCCTAGTTCCTCAAGTAGTTAGCTGTGAAACTACAGGAGGATGGAAAAGCAAAAATGGAAACTAACCAGAGAGGCTGTGAATTTATTGGTTAAAGCAAAATACAACATTTTCCAAAGAAGCAGCTCCTCCTCCCCTTCTCTCAACCTTTAGGGATTGGAAGCCACATAACAGACCCCTGCTGCTGCAGTCTAATAGCCAGACTTTGTTCCCTGAATATTTCACACTACAGAAAAAACTAAAGCTCCTTTTGCATACCTCTTCTTCCCTCCAAGAAAGAGACAGGTTCTAGAAGAATACTAAGCAAGAAAAGGACAGAAAGCTTCCACAGCCCTACCCATTGCAGATAATCAAGAGATGTGGCTGCTCCCACAGGAATGCACAGCAGTATTTCAGGATGTTTCTGTGAGTCTGCAGCCTCTTCAGATACATCTACTCAGAACTGCACTGCGTTACACAAGGTACCACATACCTGGGCTAAAGACTTTAGCAGCTACACCCCCATGGCTGTCAGCCTGGATTGAATACAGACAACATACACACCTCAGGAGCTACTCAACTCTGTGCTGAGCTGTTTCAGGATCTCTGGATAAAATCCACCACAGAACATTAGCTTAGTGGGAAGTTCACCACTCACCTTCAATCTCCGAAATCCGCTTCTCCGTCTCCTTTTCCATCACTTTCTGCCCATAAGTTATTTCAGCAACTTGGGCAATTTTTTCTGCCTCTGAAGTAAAAAAGAACACATCCATATTAATGTCACACAGCCTTCCTAATACCAGCTGCAGGAGAGAGATCACCCAGCAGAGAACCAGGAGCATCCCTCCCCAGTGTCTGGGTTCTTTCTGTTGCCTCCCCCACCACATCCCCTACAGTTACTGCCTTCAAGCACAGGCATACAGACCGATGAGAGCTTTCTTCCTTTCTGTCTCTGCTTCCTTCTCCACCACCTTCTGCTTCTGTGCTGCAATCAGCAGCTTTGTCTTCTCACTCTCCCTAGGGAGCCAGAAGAAGCCAGTTACAAAATGTGAGCTTACTGAAGTGGTGTGGCCCTAACACAACCTCCAGGATGAGCTCTTGGCTCAGTCCTCCTTCAAGCATGTGTTGAGGGCAGGCAGCAGTCAGGAAAGTGAGGGCATGTTCCTGCACACACAGAGCTTTTCTTCTAAACCAAAGTGTCTCTTCCTCCCCACTGTAGCAGGAAAACTTTTCAGCCAAGGCTCCTTGCTACTCTCTGCAGGTTGCCATAATGCCTTCTACAAGAGGCAGGTCACAGACTGTTGAAATCTATCAGTTTTTTGGGCTCCTGTTAATAAGGAAATTATTTAAACCAAGTAAGAAATCAAAATCCTGTAAACACTTTACCCTCACAGATGGCTGCTCTTCTTCCTTTGGAAGCAAACAGCTTGAGGTCACCCTTTGTTCAATCAGTGGCTGTGTACATTCTACCTGCTAAAGTCTTTTCTCTCTTACTGTTTTGTACATATTCTAATAAGTTTTAAAAGTGTGTGTATAAAAATATCTATATCTCAACAAAATGCCCTTCTCCTGCTCCCAAAGAGCAGTGAAGAGGTGAGAGGCAAGAACGAGTCTCTCTCAGCACATATCCTGCTGTATTTATGGCAACAGATACCAAGCTGATTTGGGATTCTGCCTGTTATGACCACACCACACATGATACCAAAAGGTCATCTGACATGCTCAGGAAGCAAAATGGACAAGAGGGATCTTATTCTGGCCTACAGGGGCTCTGCTGGCAGAGCACTAAGAGAGCATCGGCATTTCTGAATGACCACGGGCAAGAGAAGGCAGCTGGCTCAGAGCACTGAGAAAGGATCAGTATGTCAAGTGCTAGAACAGAAAGTTATTTCAAAGCTTTGCAAGTCTTCAGCCTGTTGAATCAACAGTTTCTCCATCCTAGTCAAACAACAGGATTAGTGGTGGAATCTATCCACCTGCCACTCACTCCCACGCTCTGGGAGGCCTCCTTAAAACAGGGCCAGAGTCAAGAGAAAGAAGCCCCTGGGCAAATAACTTCTGTGCTCTAGTGTTCAAACCTGAAAAACACCTAAGTGAGCACTGACCTGCCAGCCACTTCTCGAGTGACAGACACATGCTCATGTGTGCAGCCTCACCAGAGCCTTTCTGCAGGGCAGCAGGAGGCTGAGCACAGGCCTGGCAGAGGGCACGCTGATCACCGCCTGCTGTGAACACACATTAGTCTGGATGACCGAGCCTCTTTGGAAACACAAAGGTGCAAGTCCCAGGCACTTACATGAGCTCATAATTCCTCCGGATTGTTTCAGGGATGTTTGGCTTTGTAACTCGAACTGCCTGGAAAGAGAGAGACCCAAGGAAACATAGGCAAGCAGCCAACAATCAAAAGCCAAACGTCCCCTGAGGCTGCAGAGGATGAGGGAGCTCACACTCAGGCCATGCTCTGCCACACAAAGCTTTCACACGCTGCAGAAATGGTGACCAGGTCCAAACTGCACAGAGCAAATGCTGGGCTGAAAGATCTCCTGATACCACAGAAGATTATAACCTGGGCAAAGCAGGACTAAGAATAACACCAAAACAAACCCACCACCCAAGCTAAGAGGGGATGGACAGGACACTGATCTCATTCCTCAAGGTAAAGTCTGCATTACAAAGCAATTTCTAGAAAGGTTTCACAGCTTCCCATTTTCTTTTAGGCCTTACCCCTCCTTCCTGATCTGCACCTTAGGCATCTCAAAGTGGAATCCTGATTACCTGTATAATTAATCCAGGTGCCATTGTCGTGAGGTCTTGCTGCAAGGCCAGTTTAAGGTTTTCATCAATCTGATCTGATTGGGAGAGGGAAAAAAAAAAGGTCATCAAAACCCCCACAATGCAGCTTGCTATCAACACCTACACAATTAGCTGGAATGGCTCAGATTTCTTGTTCCCAGAAAGTAAATACAAATCTAAGTTTGATATTGAAGTAATGGGCTAAGATAAATCACGCCAGAACCCGAGGCAGGTTCCCATCTCTCTCAGCATGTCAAGCAGCACTGACCAGCACCAAACACTTGAGACAGGCTCCAGGAACACAGAAGGCATAAAGTGGAACTCTTCCCAGACTCCCATAACCAACACTTGGAGTCTTTCTGAGCCAAAAGTAGCATCTTTATGATAAAGAATCTGTGCTGTAACTCACTTCCCTACAGCTATCTTCCCAACTAGATCCTGAATTAACAGGGTCCAGCTAAATTGGGACTGATTAGGAACTGCACCTGTGCCAGCAAGAGACAAAGAAAATGGAAAGGCAGCAATGTGACATGGCTGAATTGGTTATTTTAATAGGCTGTGAAAAAAAAAATCCTATGTAATGTCTGTTTGGCTCAATAAGTAACAGTTAACTCCAGTGTAGCTGAGAAACTTCTGAAAGAAGTACAAAACATCCCTGCTCGAGTGAAAAGCTCTGAGGACAGTGGTGAGGCCTGCTGAGAAGTGCAAAGGGAAAATAAAAATGTAACAGCCTTGAAAGTGATCACATCACACTCCTTGATTATTTGCTTTGGTCCCAGTTTAGCTATCTGGAACTCACACTCACACTGAGGTTCAGCCAGGAGTTTAGGAAACAGCTGTTATCAGTTTCCTGCACCTGCTGGCAGATGTGGGGGCAGAGAGCAACATAAATCTGCTTGAAACAGGCTGTGCCCCATTTCAGACCTCCTGAGCCAGAAAACCTTTGGCTCAAACAAAGAGTCACACAGGAGTTTATACAAGTTCCTTCTGTGCAGATCAGTGCCTCTGAGCCCATTTCAAGCAGTTGTCGTCAGCAGCTGTCGACATCTGGAGGCTCCAGCAGCACAGAACCCAGCCACTCGCCAGCAGCCCCATGAAGGAACCAGGGGGGAGCTGAGCCCCAGCTCTGCCTCTAGTGCACAGGCAGGGCAGGAAGCAGAAAGCCACGCTTCTTGGAAAGTTTGGACAGAAAATAGGAGTCTGCAAACACCCTGGCTTCTGTCAGGCATTAATTCTGTCCATTTGGGGTCCTAAACCATTCACAGCAACACTTAGTCTGCAGTCAGCACTCTTGTACTGCCCCAACACTGGAAGGGATTTCTTGTCACTCTAAATAAAATACTCAGCACTGGCAGTGACTGCTCTGCTTCTACCAGGAAATCACCACTTCTCTTCAGCCTTTGCAATGTGCTCTCCCAGTGTCTATGCTGCCTGATTTCCCAGCAGCCAGCAGCGAGGTCAGGAAGGCCAAGCAGGCTCTGGCCAAGTCCTGCTTTCCAGTGCTCAGGCACACAAAGCTAACCTGACCCCCAGGCCAGGGACTGCTTGCTCCCAGCTTTTTTAACAGCAAAGAGCAGAAGACTGTCTCTTCCATCTGGACTAGCAAACACTGCAACTGATTCCACAAGACATGCTTGCTAAACACACAAATAACACCACAGAATTACTGCTTGCTCTCTCCCTAAAGCCCTCCAGTACTACTGACAAGTTTGGGGTTTAGTTTGTTGCAACACATTGAAGCTTTCAGCACCAAATGATAATGAGGAGCAAACGATGGCAGCTTGCTAACAATCCTGATCCCAAAGTGAACAGCTGCTGGATTCGTGGGTAAAGACCTCATCAGCTAAAGATGGTGAGCTCTGCACCAACAGACCATGCAGACACCCATCAGAAACACCACTCCAGGAGCCACTGACCCAACAGCACAAGGAAAGAGCTCACCAAACAGCTCAATGTAGACCTCCTGCAGTGTGTGGACGCTGCAGAACTGGTTCAGCTCATGGTGGATCTTGTTGAAGATGAGAGCTTTGTCATAGTCAGCAGTGTAGTTCTTCACTATGTCGTAAACTACAAAAGAAGAGGAGAAACCAGTGTTAGCAGCTGGGGTGGAGGCTGAGCACTTGCAGTGAAAATCTTACAGCTCAGTCACAGTGCCAGTCTGAAATGAGGAACCCACCTACAAGAGAAGCCTGCACCACAGAGACCTTGTTCAGGGGAGTTTCATTTATTGCTAACATTTCATAATACCCTAACCAACATGGAGACCTTCTCACTCTCTACATCTCCATGAAAGGAGACTGGAGCTGGGTGGGGGGTCGGTCTCTTCTCCCAGGTGACAAGCAAATGGGTAGGAGGAAACAGCCTCAATTTGTGCCAGGGGAGATCTTCACTGGATATTACAAAAAATTTTTCACTGAAAGAGTGGCTAGGCATTGGCCCAGGCTCCCCAGGGCAGTGGTGGAGTCACCATCCCTGAAGGGGGTCAAAACACATGTAAATGTAGTGCTGAGGGACATGGTCTAGTGTGGACTTGGCAGTGTTAGGTTAATGGTTGGACTCCATGGTCTTGGAGGTCTTTTCCAACCTCTGTGATTCTAGGATTCCAATATTCTGTCACACACTTGGTAAACAGGACATCAAACTACTAACAGCCCTCTCCACACTATCTGCAAACACACATGGGCTGTGTTTGAGCTGCAGAACACAGAGGCTGTGTGGCCCATACACAATGAGGGAAGGGCATCCTGCAGCTGGAGTAAAACTGAGGTCTCCAAGCAGGCCACTGATCAGTCAGAGAGTTATACCACACCTGTAACCCACAGGGTGTTAAAAATCTAACAGGTCATTCTCCTTGGGCTTCAACAGCAAGGCTCACAGTCACCCTGTCTCCTCCACCTCATTACTGAAATCACAGAATGGTTTGGGTTGGAAGGGACCTCAAAGATCTTCTAGTTCCGACCCCTCTGCCATGGGCAGGGATCCCTCCCACTAGGGATGCCCAAGGCCCATCCAGCCTGGCCTGGAACACTCCCAGGGATGGAGCATCCACATCTTCCCTGGGAAACCTGTGCCAGGGTCTCACCATCCTCTGAGTAAAGAATTTCTTCCTAACACCCAATCTAAATCTCCTCTCTTTCAGTTTGAAACTGTTCTCCCTTGTCCTACCCCTATCTGCCTGTGCAAAAAGTCCCTCTCCCTCTTTTTTATAGGCTCCCTTTAACTACTGAAAGGCTGCAGTAAGGTCTCCCTGGAGCCTTCTCTTCTCCAGGCTAAGCAAATCCAACCCTCTCAGCCTTTCCTCACAGCAGAGGTGTTCCAGCCCTTGGATCATTTTTGTGGCCTCCTCTGGACTTGCTCCAACAGTTCCATGTCTCTCCTGGGCTGAGGAAGATCAGACGATCTTCACTGAAGCATAAAGCACAGTGGGGCCCTAATCATGCAAATAACAGAAGCCAGGGATGGTATTCAGGTATTAGTGAAGCAACAAAGAGCAGAGCAAAGTTTGTGCAAGAAATAACAAAGACACAAAATACCTGGGAGAGCTGGTTTACAGCTGACATCCAGGAAGCACAGAGCTTTACAAGGTACTCAGGGGAATATCTGTGTACACCTCAGCACCAAACCAAAGAACAGTCATGCACCTCTTCACCTCACCTCATGCTAGCTGGAGTGCCAACAGCTCTGGATGTTAGCATTTGCAGGGTCACAGGGGAAGAACTCACCTGCACTCTGGATGAGGAAATTCACCACCTCAATTCTGTCAAAATAAATCATCACTCCTCCACTGCAAAAGGAAGAAAAAGGGAGGAGGGAAGTTTGCTAGCAGCCAAGTGCTCATTGCCTGTGGCTGGGCTGCTCTGAGTGGAGGACACTTCCCCCTAGTGGGCTGAACGTGGTGTCCACCCCCAGCACTGCTGTGGCACTTTCAAACCCCCAAACTCCTTGCACCAGGCTCCTGGGCTCAATTACATATGTCTCTAGAGTTTGCATCATGAAACAAGGGCCCAGGCTTGAAAACTCAGTGCAGACCCTGAGGATGGCTGGACTGAAACCATCCCAGCTGGAGCAACGCTATAGAGAGTCTCCCACTGATCTCAGCTGGGGTGGTGGTGGGGAATCAGTACATGCAAACAAATCTGAATGTTTCAAAGCACGATGCGGTAAGCAGAGGGAAAACACCGAAAGGTTTCTAGCAGAAATGAAGGACTGGGGTGGGGGAGGGAGGGTAACAGCTGAACATCTCACCTGGTACCACAAGGAACATTTTTCACCTCATCTGTTTGCAGCGTGGTCTGAAGAGAGATTTAAAGAAAGAAGCTTAAGAGCCAGGATTTGCCCTGCACAAATCCTACTTGCTTGTAAGGTTATGAAAAATCTGCAAGAGCTGAACCTGCCTCACTTGGTCCCTCAAGCCAAGCTCAGAGGGACTGTCCCGAGAGCCACCCTCTTCCCCGATACCGGACACAAGCGCAGACCGCCACGACCCACTCCCGGTTTCTACCACATCCCGCATCTCCGCCGACGGCGGGGACAGCGGGAGACGCCTCCCGGAGCCTGCCCCACGCCCCACGGCCCGTTCCGAGCGGGAGGGCGGGCAGCGGCCCAGCAGCACCTGCACTGACTTGTAGGACGTGATGAAGGGCAGCATGAGGTGGAAGCCGGGCCCGCTGGTGGAGGTCAGCAACGCCCCGCCGCTGCGGAGGGAAGGGAAAAGATGCCCGTGAGTCGCGGCCTGCACAGGGCCCCACCGGGAGGAGGGGCGGGGGTAGGCCGCGGGGCTCGCCTCACCGGTAATAGACACCGATGTGCCCCTCCTCGATCTTGTGGATGGCAGAGAGAAAGGCGGCGGCGAGGAAGCTAAGGGAGAGCGCCGCGATGGCGCCCAGCTGGGCCATGCCCGGTGCACGCTAGCAGCAGCTCTGCTGCACTGTGCCTCCCGCTCAGCCGCCCCGGCCCGGCGCAGCCCTACCGTCATCACAACGCGACCGCCCCTTCACCGCCATTGCCCCAGCAGAGGGCGGTGGAGGCGTAGGAACCTCAGACTCGTGTGTTCGAGACCCGCCAGGGATATCTAGGCTGCACCAAGGGATTCTCAAATCCCAGCATGGTGCGGATTGGAAGGAACCTCCAGTGATCATCGAGTCCAATCCCGCTGTTCCAGCAGGGTCACCCTGAGCACCTTGGCCAGAATCATGTTCAGGTGGGTTTGGAATCTCTCTATGGAAGGAGCTTTGGGAAGGAGCAGGAGTCTCTGCATGTGGAATCAGGTTCAGAGAGGTCTGAGAGCTCTTCTCCACCATTTGTTTGTTTATTTTGCCCTGCTGTGTAATACCAATTTGTCTACGGTGTTGCAAATTCAAACCCCTTAAATCAACTTAAATCACTTTCAAAGGCGAGCAGGAATCCCAGGATCTGCTGGAGCAAGGTCTGCATAAACACAGAGAGAAACTGGGTTCTCTAAATCAGGGCAAAGCCCCAAAGCAGTTATTCTTCTCTGCTTCTTCTCCAGAGCTGTTAAACCACATTCAAGTTGATTTACGCTAAGCCTGTTCGGGGGAGGCAGGAGCCTTGACACTTTCCGCTGATGATGACTGTGCCTAGATACAGGATCCCAGAATCCTGGAATCCTTGGAGTGGTGAGGTTGGAAAGGACCTCTAGAGATCACCCAGTCCAACCCCCCTGCTCCAGCAGGGTCATCCATAGCAAGTTGCCCAGGATCACCTCCAGGTGCCTTTGCAGTCTCTTCACGCAAGGAGACTCCACAGCCTCTCTGCAAAGCCTGGGCCAGGGCTCTGCCACCCTGACAGCAAACAAGTTTCTCCTCCTGGTCAGGTAGAACCTCCTGGGTTCCAGTTTGTGCCCAGTGCCCCTTGGCCTGTCCCTGGGCACCAGTGAGCAGAGTCTGGCCCCGGCCTCTTGCCCCCAGCCTTGAGGCATTGAGCAGCTCCCCTCTGGGGCTGCTCTTCTCCAGGATAAGCAGCCCCAGGGCTCTCGGCCTTTCCTTCTCGCAGAGATGCTCCAGTGCCAACAGCATCTTCCTAGCCTCCACTGGACTGTCTCCAGTGGTTTTTTGTCTTTCTGGAACTGGGGAGCCCAGAACTAGACCCAGGACTCCAGATGTGGCCTGAGTAGGGCAAAGCAGAGGGAGAGGAGAACCTCCCTTAACTTGCTGTCCACACTTCTGAATGCACCCCAGGAGACCATTGGCCTTCTTGTCTACAAGGGCACATTGCTGGCTCATGGGGAACTTGTTGTCCACCAGCACTCCCAGATCCTTATCCTTGAAGCTGCTTTCCAGCAGGTCAACCCCTAACCTGTACTGGTCCATGAGGTTATTCCTCCCTAAGTGCAGAACCCTACACTTGCCCTGGTTAGAGTTCATGAGGTTCCTCTCCCCCAACTCTCAGCCTGTCCAGGTCTCTCTGAATGGCAGCACACCCTGATGGTCTATCAGCCACTATTAAATCTTCCACCTCTATAATTGTTGAAGTGAGGTTAAGAAACATGGGAGAGACATAGAAAATGTCAATAAAGGAGACTAATTTGATCTTTACACTTGATAGATCTCAGAGGGTTATATATAACAAACCTATCAGGAGGATTCAGCACCATTTAAAATCAGGAATGAAATATCCATGATATTTGTCAATCCAAATTTTACAGCTCTTAAAATAAGCACAAAAGGGAGCCAGAGATGAAATACACCCTGAGTTAGGGCTTTTTTTTTTCTTCTTTTAAATTGCTTGCCCAGATTTAAGGCCTTGCTAAAATGTATTAAATCTTTAAAGGTTTTAATGAATCTAGTATGTGTTTCATAAATCAAGAACCTCTGCTCAGCCCCCTCTCACTTTAATAAGGGTAAACTAGGAAATTGCTCTGAGCTGAAGCAAAATACATTCATATAATATTGAAAAGTAATAGATTTTTAAATGTGGGGTGTTCTGGCTTGCAGGCCAGGTTTGGCTTTGTAACATTGGTGCTATATCATTACCCTGAATGGGAAACCAGCTGCAGCCACGTGTTTAACAGCATCAAGATGTGAACTAGCACAAAGGTAAATATTATTTGTAATAATCCTGAAAAAAAAATTAAAAAAGCCAAAAAAAAATCATTACTTCTGGACCTGGGGCCAGGAACATTCAGTGGTGTCTGTGCTGTGGCTCTCTGGTTTTTAACAGCATGGGCTTTTTTTTATATGAACAAATGGTTTATTGCAGCCACTTCTCTCCAGCACTTAAAAAGTTTTTCATCCCTGCCCCCTGTTCCTCCTCTCTCCTCTCCTCCCCTCCCTGCTGCACTGGAGCCTGTATAAAAATATCTCCTGGGTTTTACTGAGGAGCTAATTGAGACGAGTTGGAAGGTCTCCGAGCACTCTCGTTAGTGCTGCAGTCCCGGGCTGCCCGTGGGCATAGACCCAGGGGTTGGCAGAGAGGGCAGCTCCCTGTGGACATGCCCAGGCTTGGTCACTGCTGGGGACTGGGGAGGGTTCCCCCTTGCCCAGGGCACTGAACACCCCAGGCTGCTCCGCCGGGACCAGTGTAAAATGCTGTGTAAAGGTCTGTCTAACCTCATTAGCTGTCACAAGTAACAATGCCAGGCTGGCAATAAAGGCAATTTCGAGCCTGTTGGCCATTAATCACTGCCTGACAGTTGTGAATAGGGGTGGAAAAACTCTGTCCCTGCAGTTCCTGCTTCAGCGTTTAAGGTTACCTCCATGTGCAGCTGGTGTGGTGTGGTAGAAAGCTCTTGCTTGCCAGTCTGGTTCCCATCCCCATTCCCATCTCCATCCCATTTTCTATCCCATCCCCATCCCCATTCCATCCCATCCCACCCCATCTCCATCTCCCACCTCATCCTTTCCATCACATTTCTATCCTCATTCCCATTCCCACTTCCATCCCCATTTCCATTTGATCCCCATCTCATCCCATTCCCATCCCCATCCTCATCCCCATCCCATTTCCATCCCATTCCATTCCATCCTATTCCCATCCCATATCTATTCCTATCCCTGTCCCCATCCATGGGTGCTCCCAGCACCCTCTGGCATTGCACCCCTTCCCAGGCTCTGCTGCTCAGACACTCCTGGGGGAAGCTGCTCTATAAGGCCTTCACTAACCATGATGCCTAGTAACTATTTAGTAAGATGTTGGTGAAGTGCCTTGAGGATGAGATGTTCTCCACGAGCACTTGCTGCTGCAACTCATCCCCAAGGCTTTTCCCTGGTGGCTGGGAGCTGCCCTGGGTGCAGGGAGCCCCTCACCCAAGTGCCAGCTCATATGGTGACCTGTTTAGTGGCCTGGGGAGCCCCAAAGTCATCTGGTGGAACCCCAGAATTGCCAGTTCAATTGCAGCTCCCACTGGAGCATGGTGACAACAGGGAACAGGAGTTTGCACGGGGTTGAATGTGCACTAAAAGTTTTTGTTTGGCTGAGGAAGAGAGAGAAAGCTGCTCCCTAGCTGAAACCTAAAGGAGCAGGTGATCTGGTGAGGGAAAACCCTGGGAAAAGCCAGGACTGGGCAGGGCTGGGGTCTGCAGGGTGCTCAGCTGGGCCCCTTTGCCACTCCAACATGGCTTTGGAAGGGAAAGGAGGTGGGGAGAGGAACTGTGCTGAGGGGAAATACTTAACAAATTAAGTCTATCGAAGGTTATTTGCAGATTACGGTGCAGAATTGTGTTCAAGTATGTCTGGGCTCGTTACATGTCAGTGCTAACAATACAGCACTTGGCAATCAAGGCAGTTCTGCAGCCTTGGCCATTAATCATCCCCTGACAGTCCTGAGCTGGGAAGGAAGAAACCGTTCACATGTGCTCTTGCACCTCCTTACCTCCCTGCAACAGGGGCAGGAGAAGTTTCCCTTGCCTCCCTGCCTGCCCAAGCCTTGCCAGTGGGTGAGAAGAGAAGGGTCCTGCTTTCATGTCCCAAGCAGTTTGAGAGGCACTAGGGCAGGCAGAGAACAAGGTTGGCATTTTTACCATCACCATGACACATCTCATGGTGCAAACGAGCACAGGACAATGACCTCTCTGGGAAGAGGCTCTTGAGAAAGGATTCAAACGCATGGCACTTAGGCAGCATTTTCTTCTCCACCCTCCATCCTCCTGTTCCACAGGTTCTTGCTCACCCCTAACCTCAGGGCTAGGAGGTTTGAACTTGGTGGGACAGTCCTGGTGGGAGCCAACACTGCTGTCCCAGCACAGTGGAGGGGAGCTCACCCCAAGGCTTTGCTCCATGCTCCAAGTTGTCCTGCAGACGCCAGCCCTGGGGCTGGGTGCCAGCATGCCAGGTCATCTTCCCAGTAAATAAAGGAGCAATGTTTCCAGCCCCCCCACCCCCCGCCCCCCGATGCTGGTTTCTAAAGGGAAATGATTAATGGTGCTTGGAAACCACAATTCATCCCAGGAAAGAAAGTAGAGTTACCCGAAACATGCGTGAGAATTAGCACTCGGAGCAACTCCTAGGGCAGAGGACTAGAAGCTAATGGCAAACAGAGTCTTTCTGTGTGCAGGGGGAGAAAATACCCCACGAAAAGCAGGGGCTGGAGAAGCTGAGATGGAGGAGAGTGGCTGCCAGAACTGAGTCCCCACTGAGCTAGAAACCTTGGTCACTCCTTCCCTTTCTTCATCTGCCCTGCAGCTGAGGTGGTGACAGTGGAGGAGGAGGGAAATGTCTTCCTGCTGGCCTCCTAACACAGCAGAGGGAGGGATGATTGCTGCTGGTGGAACCCAAAGTGGTCATTCCCAAATGTTCTGGAGGTACCCAGGACCAAGGAGAAGCAGGAGGAGTTTTGCACCAAAGCCCAGAGATTTCCTGCCTTAAATTGCCCAGTGCTTTAGGAAATGCCTGTTCTGGGGCTGGAGGGAATAGTGTCATGCTCTTCCTGCTGATGGGAAGCACTGGGATGACCGAATAGCACCGGGGTGCACCATGGCAGCATTGAGTGTTGAGCCATCCTGGTGACGCTCTGGTTTTCCCACAACAGCCATCGAGGTGCTTTGTCCCTGGGGTGCAGGAAACCTCAGAGAGGGGCAAACCCCCATTTTCCTTCCCATGGGTGGGAGGGAAGCAGCCCCAGCAACCCCAGCTCAGAGCAGAGTCCTGCTTGGATGCATGAGCTGCAGCACCACCCTCCCATCCATGGGTCTGGCTGATCCACAGTTTGGGAAGTGCATGGAAAAGGCTTTCAGGTGCAAATCCTGATCTGGATCCAAGCCACTGTGGTCTTCTCTGCCCAGGGGCTGTCCAGACACTGGGAGAGCAGGGAGGGAGGGAAAGGAGCTCCCTTGAAAGGGAGCAGGGACCAGTGGCATGGATTTATCACCCAATTCCAGAGATAAAAGCTGAATCCTTGCCTTGATCCCTGCTGTGGATCAAGGTAGTGGCTGGACCCTCACAGGTCCCATCCTATGAGCAGTACAAAGGAGCTGGGAAAGGGCTCCGGGAGGGTGATTTATTTGAGGGATTCCAGGAAGGACTGGGGAAGCCTTGGCGAGGTGCTGAAGCCCAGGTCAGGAGTCAGCCCTGGTGATATATTTAGAGCAGGATAATGTAAGTGACAGGAGGCAAAAAAAATAACAAAAAATAAATAAAAAGATCTGTGGAGGAGGTGCAGATCCATCCCCTTGGCCAGGGAGTTACTGGATGATCTCAGCCAGAGAACAGATAGTTGGATTTCCCTAGTTTCTCCCTTCAAATAAATCACAACTCCAGAGCCCTTTAAACTCTGCAATATGATCTGTTCCAATAAGGAAGGGAATGAAAGGCTGTGTCTCCCTGGAAGCCTCCAGAGCCATAAATCTACTATGTACAAACACATACCAGATTTCCAAGTGCATTTATTTTATTGTATTGTTT
Organism: Galbula dea; assembly: GCA_013399015.1. Taxonomy (NCBI): domain Eukaryota; kingdom Metazoa; phylum Chordata; class Aves; order Piciformes; family Galbulidae; genus Galbula; species Galbula dea. Next base: position 1,412,435 of record VWZX01011013.1, on the reverse strand, counting down.
TAACAGAAAAATCAAACTGCAATAAACTCAGTCCCTCATTAGCTGTCTCTGTGTTCAGGCCAAATGCTGCTAGCAAATAAAATCAGGACAAAGGAATGTGGCTCTTGGTCAAAAACCTAATGGGGCACTGACCCCCCGAAACGAGCTTCCCTGTGAGGCCCACGGAGGAGGCAGGATGGGGGGAGCTGAGGGGCCAGCTCCTGTGCTACCCATTGCTGCATGTTCACTGGGGTTTGTCACCCCAAATCCAGCATCCCTGCCTGGGACCCAACATCCCTGCCATGTACCTGGCATCCCTGAAACGGATCCTGCATCTCTGCCTGGGACCTGGCATCTTTGCCATGGATCTAGCATCCCTGCCACAGACCTGACATCCCTGCCATGGACCCAACACCTCTGCCTGTCCCAATCCACAGTAGCTGGAGCTTAGTTCAGGAGTTTCTTGCATCAGTTTGTTGTGGTCCCCAACATCATGCGCCCCAAACAAGATGCTGAAGAGCAGCAGGAGCACAGGGTGCTTTGAGTGGGGGTCATATGCATGCCCTTGCCCCACCAGGATCCAGGAGACTGCCCAGCAGCGCACGTGGAGCAGCTTGCAGAGTATGTCTGAACTCACTAAGCATCAGGTCAAACAAGACCCAAACTGGCAGTTCGGGCAGTTTTGGAGCTGTTGGTCATTAATCATCTGCTGACAACCCTCAAGTCTGGTTGCTCTGCTGAGCATGGCTCTCTGGGGGGACAGGGATGTGCCTGCCACTGGTGGGCACTCCCCAGTGACCCACCCAGAGCACCCCCAAAGTCTCTCAAAGCCACCACAGGGATGCATATGTGGAGGGTCCAGGCACAGCAGGGTGCTGGCGTGTCCCAAGTGCAGGAGATGCAGCGACTTGGTCTGATCTGGGAAAAACACAAAAGGAAACAAAAAAACCCCCAACAAACAAAAAAACAAACAAACATAAGAAAAAAGAAAACCAACCCCAAGCTGCCCAGGAAGGAAAAAGGATCCTGTCTGGAGGATTTATGGTGCCGGCGTAGCCGAGCCAGAGAGCCCTGAGCAGCGCCCGTACTGCGCGGGTCCTGCCTCAGCCCACGGAGAAATTCCTGACTTATTGAATCACATTTGTCATCCCTAAATACATCTGCAGGCCTGTGTTTCTGAATCCATAAACATCTCGAACTAACTCTGCTCAGCGAGGCCTCTTTCAGCAGTAATTTATATTTAACTTTTTCCATATGCGGAGCCTGTCGCACTGGNGGACTGCAGCGTGTCTTGGCCCCGCTGGAGCAGCCCAGCTGCTGGCATGGCGCGAGAAATCCACCCGGCAGAGCCAGCGCTCATTAATCATTTGAACTACTAAACTGCCAGCTCCTTTCAAGATCTTTCAAGAAGTGTTTTCACCCAAAATAGAGTTGAAAACGCGCCGGGCCCTACTTTCAGAGTCTCATCCATCTGGCCATTATGGGGAGTGTCAGGCAGCTCTGACAGACAAGGCTGCTCTGTTCGAGGGGCCCCGGCTCCCTCAACCTGTCATAGCGTGGGGCTGATCGCATCTGACAGCTCCATTTGTACCTACCCAAGAGATAAAAGAGCCGTTCACAGCGCTGGAGAGAAGGGCACGGAGAGGGGAGAGGGATGAGCAGGGGCAACCCGGGGTGGTAGCAGGATGCAGGATGATGGTAGCATCCCTGGTACCCTGCTCCGACTTCAGCTTATGCCACAGAGACAATTGGCTCCTGTTCCCAAAAGCTCATCACTGTGCCGTGCTGGAGTGCAAATGGATGAGTGTCAGTGTGCAATGTGGGGTAAGGAAAGGCAGGGAGCTGGAGGGACTCCTGTGCCCATTGCCCACCTTCTGGATATGCCATAGCCTGGTGCTGAGCTCTTTCCATATACTGGCCTGAATGGAGCATCCCTCACCGAGCCCTTGGAGCTGCCAGCCCTGCACTGGCTCTGGCCTGGCCTCCATCTTGGCCCAAACACACCCCTCCAGTGCTCAAAGAGCTTGAGCCAGACCCCAAAACCAGCATGATACACCCCAAAACCAGTACGATACACCCCAGAACCAGCATGATACACCCCAGAACCAGTATGAAAGACCCCAGAACCAGTATGAGAGACCCCAGAACCAGCACAACATACCCTAACACTGTGAGAGGTTCCTGTGTGTCAGGGAGGGCTGTGGGCTTATCCTTGCACCAGGATGCACACACAAGTGACCTGGCTGCTGGGACTAGGATTCCTGGAAACCAGCTGCTGGCAGCCTGGTGCTTCATTGGGAGAAACCCCACTGAGCCTGGCCCCAGGACTTCATCCCTGGAGAAGCTGGGCAGGTTCATCAGCCAGCAGTGGACTAGAGCTTGTGGGATGCTGTGCATGTGGGGGTCAACCAGCATGTGCTGCAGAATTCCCTGGCTAGTGCCATGCTGGTGGACACAATCATGAAAGTTTGGTACTGATCAGCAGGGCAACCAGGGCAGAACACATTTTTGCAGCTGGAGGAGCAGATGAGGTATGCACCCAGTGAGCACTTCCCATGAGGTTGTTTCTCACACAGAGCTCAGCCACAGCCTAAGAGATGTTCAGGAACCCCAGAAGGAACAAAGAACTTCTCGGCTTTATGTCCCAGCAGCCAGGGAAGCAAGTTCCCCTTCTCAGCCCTGCCACACAAGGGGCTGCTATCTGGGGCAGGTTGAGCAGTAATTTTCTTGCAAACCTCATGTTGCTCCCTGCCTGTGATAAATCCGCAGCTCTCCAAGAGCCCAGCTCATGATTTGCTTCATGTCAGAGACATTCTCCACAGAACATGGCTCTTCCCACCTTGGAGGGAGGAACTGACAACCATCCTACTTCAGCCCCACGGCTGTCACTGAGCCTGTGCAGGGAACTGGAACAGAACCCTGTGAAGGTAACCATCACTCCAGCAGAAACAATCAGTCACTTCTACAGGAACTCTGCCCCGTGGAGCAGCTCCCAACTTCACCATCGAGGGGGCAAAGAGCAGCCCCAACCTTGCATGGAGGCTGGCCCCGAGTTGGGATGGTGAAAGGTTGATTGCTCCCAGCCCAGCTAGGGTGGAAAGTAGGAGAGGAGCATAGGATCAGCTGGGTTGAGGAGGTAGAGAGCAAATAAGCCCAGAGAGAAAAGTGCAGCAAATCTTTTGGGTGCTTCAGTCTCTCATCCATCCCCACCAGGAGAGGAGCATAAAGTGGCAAGAGCTCAGGAAGAAAGATCCACACCATCTTTAAAAGCCTCAGTTCCACCCTCTCTCCTCTATCCTCCACTCTCAGAGCCCCTCAGCCATCCCTACAGTGGGAGCTGTTCGTGGAGAGGTGGCACCAGTACCACCAGGTTCCCATTAGTTCCTTTTTCTTTGGAGCATCAGCATCTCCCTCCCAGTGAGGTACTGGTGGCCAGCAGAGATGCATAAGGTGCTGTGATGGGCACCAGCACCGGCACAATCCCACATACCACTGGGGAGCTGCTCTCTTGCAGATGTGAGGGACAAAAAAAAGGCCATTTCAGTTCTCTGTTCCAGTGGGGTGTCTGCAGGCTGATTTACAGGTGGTTATAAAGCCCTCAAAGCCACCAGGTGCATAGGAAGCTCCATGTCCTTCAGCTGCCTCTGGCTTTTGCTGGGCCAGAAGGTGTCTCAGTGCCAGGAGGGACAATCCCTGGCATTCAGGACCATGAGGTGCTGGTGGAGGTTGTGTTGTACCCTGCACAGCATTGAAGGTGCCACCCAGCTCTGCTCAATCCATCAGGGTCAGCTCTGCCAGCATGCCACTGCCTCTTCTTGCAAAGGCACCTCCTGCGTGGGGCCATCCTCACAGAGGTCACATCCCATCCATCCTGTCTCGTGCACCATGCTGGAAGGTGGCGTGAAGTCACAGTAAAGCTGCTCCAGGAGGTTTCCATAAACCTTGTGTTAGAAAACATTATGGTCTGTGGAAATCTGTTTGTTATTGTGAATTGAGCTGCAGGAATATACGCTGTAAACTGAGCTGTCAGCCGTGCGTCTCCCCCAGTGTTCTCCGGCGAGTGTTTGGCTGAAACGTTTGTGTGTACAGAATTACAACTCCTCAGTTATTCATCAGGATAATAAACAGAGAGATAACTATTAGCCATACATCACGGTAATGAACAGTATCACTTACACGTGTGCTGGTGTAAATCTGCTTGAGCAGGGCTGTGCTCTGCAGGGAATGGCTCCAGCCCAGCGTGGCTTCGGGCTCAGCCCCAGGGCCGGTGAGTTCTGCAGCCTGTCATTAGCCCTGTGCCCGTGCCAGGTTGCCACACTGAGCCAGCATGGGTCAGCTAGTTCCAGCACCGAGCATCAGACATTGCCAAAGAAGGGGTGAGCCACAGGCATGAGTCACACTGGATGCATCCCATGGGGTAACCGGTAGCCAGCTGAAACCGGGTGTCCTGGTGCACTGGGAAGATGCTGATGCATCACTGTTGCAAGCTGGTGCTGCTGGGACGATTCACACCACTCACTGATTTACGGCCACAGAAGTGACAGCAGCAGCTCTTCAGCTGTCTTCAAACCCATATGAAAGTCGCCTCCCACCTGCAGCCTTCCTGGTCACCACAGAGCACCTTGGTGCTTGCCCATGCTCTTCTGGCTTGGGGAGCATCCTGAGCACCTCGAGGTCTTTGTTCTACACTTGTCTCCTCCAAGGCAGCTTGTCCTCTGCTCATGCTGGCTGGAGGCAAACCACATGCTAGGGCAGCACTGGGCTCCGGCACAGGGCCACACTGATGGCTTTGCTCCCCAGTAGTCCCACGCTGCCCGATCCGTGTCACCACCATCAGTTGTTCCCATCCTGGCTTCATCACGCAGCCCTGGGCAGCAGGAGCTCTGCCGGCAACAGCATTGGCTTTCAGGACCACCTCTGGGTGCAAGCCTGTTCCTCTGGGTCTGCTCCCATCACATGCAGCATGAAGCATCCCCAAAGCAAAGCCTTGACCTCCAGGCTAGGCAGGGGGACACTGGCAGGGGGACAGGAGATGTCCACACCACTCTGGCTAGGAGGACAAACACAGAGGCAGTATTCTCCAGGGCTTCCAGCAAGACTCACACGGAAAGAAAAGCTGCTTTATGCAGCTGAAAAACTTCTCATCCACCCACCATGGCTTCTCCTCCGGCCCTCGCCTCTGCATCCTGACCTGACCTCCTCTTGGCGGGCGCTCACCAGCCCTCGAAGACTTTGTGTGCTCTGGTCTGGTCTCTGAAACCCCTTGTACATCTGCGGGCAGACACCTCTGCATCACCTAAAAGACATCAGGGATTTGCGTGCAGGAGAGGAAGGAAAAACAACAACAAAAATATATATATATATGGCCTTGCTCTTTTGCTCACATATTTATTAGATGGACAGATCATTTGTGGTCAGATGGGCTTGGGGCTTTACAAACAGGGATATTTATAAGGCAAGGCAGCGCAGCAGAGCTGTTCCGCGTCTGCATCCAAGTCATTCCTTCCCCAGCACCAAGGTATAATGTTGCCTTTGTTCGGGTGCCTCGGCCAGGCCGGCACAGCAAAGCGTGCCGTGACCACCACGCAGCCCTGCTTGCTAGCCGCTCCCATAGCCCAACAGTCCTGGTGTGTCCCTGGCTCCTTCCACACACACCCCCTCCTCAGCGCGGCCCCGGCAACGGCCACCATAAATCAATGGGGAAATAGAGGCTGCCAGTTAGACTAAACAAGTGCATTTGCAAGGATTGGGAACCCTCATTAATCACCCTGACAGTCCTAAAAAAAAAAAAAAACCAACACATTTCCCCTTTAATGACTGTATTTGGATAATCAGAGCTTTTTTTTCCTTGCAGCGGCAGCAGGGTGACTGACGGCGGGCGCGGTTGCGGCGAGCGCAGCAGTGGGGTCACGGGTGAGTCAAATGCTGGAGGTCCTTGGTTGTGCCCCAAGGGAGAAGGAGCCACCAGGAGAGCCTCAAACTCAACATCCCCATGTTCAACACCCACCTGCATACCCCAGCCCCAAAACACCCCCCACCAGCTTGGTTTGAAAAGGCCTTTTCTTGTCGCTCCATGTTTTCCCTTTAGGTGACTTTTGCCTCCCGGAGAGGTTTGAAACCTGGCACATTTTTCTGTATAAATGATGCAACACATTAATGCACAGCACATTATGAAAATGGTAATTCAAACCCATACAAACTCTAAATTAAGCCATACATTATCCAACCCACTCAGCCATAGATTTTTGTAGAAGGACAGGATTGAATCAAATCAAACCAAAACTGTGGAGTGCAGGTTGTTAGACAGAATGATTAATAAAGTGCATCCCAGTGCTCTTATTATAAAATGTATTCTGCAATAACCCAGGCATACATTACATGGGGAGTTATTTAATACATTGGCGACACACTCATTCCCCAGCAGATAAAGCCCCCAAGTGTCAACTGCCATCAGATGATACTTGGTGGTGTTTACACAGGCCGGCCCCAGCGCTGCAGTCTTTACAGAGGGGAAAAAACAGTCCTCGGGGAACTTCTGTGCAGGCGGACATATCCAAGCAGCATCCAGCTCCTACCATCAGCGGAGAGAAGGTGCCCGGGCTCTATTTTGGAGCTGGGAGCACCCTGGGAGAGGGCAGATGGACTATCCTTTGCTGTAAGGGTTCACCCAGCTTGTCCCACTCTGGAGAAGGGCTGCCGCAGGCTCCACAAGCCCCTTGCCCCTGTCAGAGCTGCTTCGTGGCAGCTACTCGCCACCTGGCACATGGCATGGCCCCAGCGGCCCCAGGACCCAGCGTCATCTGTATCAGGCTGTCCTGCCTCCTGCACATCCATGGGCATCATGACATCAGCCTCTCTCCCCATGCTGGCAGTGGAGATGCCTGGCTAGGGCCAGGGAGAAGCATGGCAGAACAAAATGCTTTAGCAAAGACTCAGGAGATTTTGGATCTGCAACTGAGGAGCTATGAGTTACACCAGGAATCATCAGCACCTGAGTGAGACCAACACCGAGCGGCATCACTGGTAGGATTGGAGATCACATCCAAGGAGCAGCAATGCTCTGGAAGGGCAAGGAAGCCCCGGAATGCCTTCAACTGCCACTGCATAGCTCCACAGCAGAGCGGGTGGTAGCACAGGAGCTGCCCCACCAGTACTCTGCCTGGTGTCCTGTTCTGGGTGAACACCAGCTGCAATGCCCAGAGCCAAAGGGTCCAGCATCCAGCTGGGATATGGCGACAGAAGACACCGGCACAGTCGCAGCAGCCTAGAAGTGGCACCCTTTTGTACCCGTCAGAGCAAAGAGCCACAGCAAAGCCTCATCTGCTCCAAACCCAGTCCTGCAAATCCCAGACCCTCATTCTGCCAACATCCCAAAGAAGCAGGACCACCACAAGCATTGCTGAACCCAAGCAACCCCACAAGGGGTAGCCATGGAAGCACAAAACCTGCCTCCTCCCAGCCTTGAGGAGCTGGGGATGCCACCAACCTCTCCCACCTCCCGCCCCTGGCCAGGGCCCTCCCTGTCAGCTGCACGCCTACAGCGGGCAGAAAAGGAAAAATCCCATTGGCAGAACAGGATCCTGTTTTCCAGCATGTTATTTTTCAGCTCGAAGGACACAAAGAGATTTACATGCGGGGCATAAGGCAATCTAGAGAAGGCAATTAAGTGGGATTAATTGCATGACTCACCCAAAATGCAACAGGGGTAAAGAGCTCGATAGCAGGAAAAAAATCCAACCCAGTGATGTGGGGCACACAGAGAGAAGCACGAGAAATTTCATGGGGGAGCAAGGACATGAGTTGGGGTTCCCATGGCAAAGGTTGAGCTGCCCGTGGAATAAAAGCTTCTTCCTGGAGGAGAGGGGTTGGGCAAGTAGCCTGTGTCCCCCACCCTGCCCAGGTTGGGTGTGTGGTGGGGGCAACTTGCCAGCCCTGTCAGGAGGAGTGGGAGCCATTCTGGAACAATTTTAGAACCACTTCTCAACCCCTTCAGGCACTTCTCACACAAACAGCAAAAAGATGAAATGGGGAGGGGGGAGAAAAGGCACCTGCACATCCCCTCCTTCCCCCCTTCTTCCACATCCCCCTTCACACAGGGACAGCAGGTCCGGGACTTCCTTTCTATTTCAATGCCATCCCTGACAATTCTTGCAGCCGGGAGGGGGATTGTCATACACACACACATACACACGCCCCGGGTGCTATCTGCATCCATCCCAGCTCCCCAAACGCCTTCTCGAACCTTCCCTCCACGGCAACAACGGGAAACACGTGAGGAGACAGGAACCGGGGGGATACCGGACGCTCCTTGGTCCCTTCATCTGTCCCCCAGCACACACCAGCCCGGGGGGTGCAGAGGGACAGCAATTGGGGCCGGGCTGGGTCCCGCCAGCACCGAGGGGTTCTGCTCCGGGGGTTGGGACTGGCGACAGCTGCCGCTAGATGGTGCTGGGCGCCCACGGGCCCGGTACGGAGAAACCAGTAAGAGCACAGAGCACCCTGAGCCCCCAGTACGGAGCTCCCGGTACGGGCACGGAGCACCCCGAGACTCTGTTACAGAGCTACTGGTGCGGGCACGGAGCACCTCGACCACGGTACAGAGACTCCAGTACGGACACGGAACATCCCAAGCCCCCAGCACAGAGCTACCAGTGCAAGCACGGAACACCCCAGCCCCAGCAGGGAGCTACCAGTACGGCCACACGGAGGCCCGGCACGGAGCTCTCCCGACAGCCGGTACGAGCATGGAGCATCCCCAACCCTCCCATCCGGTCCGGTCCGGTCCAGTCCAGAGCACCCCCGAGCCTCTGGTCCGGAGCCCTCCCTTGGGCAGCACGCGGAGGGGAGGGACGAGAGAAGACACCACAGGGTGAATATAACCAAGAGCCATTTATTAACAAAATCAGACTTACCGAGCCGAGCTCCTCCACCCGCCACTCGCCTCCCTCCCGGGGCTCCGGTGCCGCCCGCGGGAGCCGCCGCTCTTCGAGGCGCCCCCCCGGGCAATGGGGACACACGGCACGGTCCAGCCTCCCATCACATCACCGGTGGGAGCAGAGAAAGGGCCCCGGCGAGGGGTGGGGAGGGGAGGACCGGTGCGGGTGGGGCTTTGCCACAGCCACCCCCAGCCCCAAACCCATCAGAAAAAAAAAAAAAAATTAAAAAAAATGACATCTGTTAACTTTACAACTGAAGAGGAAGAGACTCTCAGAGCGAGGAACATGGAGAGGAGGAGAAAAGGAGGAAGATGCTTTTTCTTTTTTTTTCTTGTGTGTCAGGAGTCATGCAAGAATTTCTCAGAGGGGGAAAAGTGAAAAAGGGGGGAAGAAAAATAAATTCAAAAGAAACAGAAAGGAAAAAAAGCAAAGCCCCAAAAGCAAAGCCAAGCCCCAAAAGCAAACCCCACACCTGCAGAGTAAGGGATTTTTTTTCCTCTATTTTTTTTTCTTTTCTTTTTTTTTTTGGAGGGTTTTTTTGGTTTTTTTTTTTTTGACACAGACTTTTGCATACCATTGATTCATTGGTGTATTAATGCANTTTTTTTTGTTTTTTTTTTTTTTTGGACACAGACTTTTGCATACCATTGATTCATTGGTGTATTAATGCACTTATATTCCCAGCTTTAAGCTAACATACAGTAAATAAATACAGAGTCCGAGGAGGGAGCGAGGAGGGGCTGGGGCAAGGAGGAGGCTGGAGCAGGGGCAGGGGCTAGGGCCGATGGAGTTACTGATATCCCAGTGCGGAAGCTGAAGTTAGTCTTTGGCCATAGAGCGCGTAGGGAGAGTAGTAAGGTCCAGCGGCTGGCAAGGAGGGCACCGGCAGGGCACCGGCCGTTGGCAAATGGCTCTTGCCGTAGGGATGGTACCTGTTGAGTCCCAAAGTGTGTGGGCTCCTCAAGGAGAGGGAAGCCGGTAACGTGTTGGGGCTCCCAGGGGCGGCGGGCGGGAGGTGGAGGTGGCAGGAGGCTGCGGAGCCCAGCCCAGAGGTAGGGTAACCCGCCAAGAGTTTTTCCGCCCCTGGCAGGGCCGTGTGGGTCCGTAGGTGGGTGAGCAGCTCCTCCGAGGTGGCAAACCTCTTGTCGCAGGGTCCGCTGGCAGACACCCAGTTGCATATGTGGGGCAGGGGATCGTTCTGCAGCATGAAGCCGTAGGTGTAGAGGGGGTGGCCAGGCAGGCTGGGGGTACCGCTGGAGGAAAGCGTGGTGTGCACCGAGTGCAGGGGGTGCGTGGGGTACACCAATGGGTATCCACTCTTCAGGCTGCCCGGGTCGTGCACGCAGCTGGAGCAGTTGCTGGAGCCCAGGTGCGAAGCGCTGTGGTAGCTCAGGCAATAGGGGTCCCGGCATAATCCCTGCATGAAGGAGGGTGGCGAGGCCCCCGTGAGCGGGCTGGAGCTGGGCGGCTTGCCCGGTAGCCCTAGGGCCCCTGGCAGCTGGCTGCCCACCAGGCCCGTCTTGGTGGGGTCCAACCCGGGCACGAACTGGGACGGGTAGCCGGCGTAGGCACCAACGATGGAGCCGTGGTAGCCGATGCTGGAGGGCGGCAGCGGGAAGACTGAGTGGCCCGGCTTGTAGGGTGAGACGGGGGCCACGTGGCCGGCGGGCGGCAAGGCAGGGGGCTCAGACTTGCGGCCCGAAGGAGGCTCGCCATGTGCTCCAGCCTCTGCCACACTGCGCCCCAGCCCCCCGCCCGTCCCCTCGGGGCTGGGCTTGCCCGCCTCGGGCTCCTTCTTCTCCTCGGTGCCCTTGGTGTCGTTGTGCTGCGGCGAGGCACCGCGAGAGCCGCCAGGCGAGGCGGCAGTGTGCGGCGGGAAGGGCGGGCAAGTGGCGCTGGGCACCCGAAAGCCAGCCTTGTCCGTGCTGCCCTCCTTGCGTGGCTCTCCTCCGCTGCCCTTCGAGTAAGGCTTGAAGCTGGACTTGTCCTCGGGCGGCGTGTCTCCGTTGCCCGGTGGCTTCAGAGCGGCAGGGCGGGCGGCAGGCTCCTTGTCAGCGGCCGGCAGCCCGGTGGAGGCCACGGCGTTCAGTTTGGAGGAGGGCGGCGGGTCGGGCTTGCCGATCTGTGAGCAGGTCTGGGCCAGCAGTGCCAGCGGGCTCTTCTTGGCGTCCAGCTGCAGGCGGAGTGGAGCCGGTCAGGGACACACACACATCGATGGCCCCCCCCAGCCCGGCTCCCCCTTTCTCTCCCCCCCACCCCCATCCCATCCCCAAAATCTTGGGTCCAGCGGGGCAGAGCCCGGCGCTGAGCCAGGGCACAGGGGATGTGGAGGGGACAGGGCAGGGGGGATACGCCCGACTAGGGAGAAGGACTGGGGTGAAGTGGGGGGAGCCGGGATGCAGCAGTGGTGGGGAAGGAAGAGGTGGCTCGCGGGTAGAATGAGCTCCGGGCTGGGAAGCGCCCGGCCAGGGGGAACCGGGAGCCCCCGGAAGGGCAGAGCCTGGGCCGGGAGGAACCGGGAAGAACTGGGAAAGCGGGAGCAGCGATGAGCCCGGACAGGGCCGAAGAGCCCAGACCGGGAAGAACCGGGAGTCTCGGGCAGAGAAGATGAGCGCGGACCGGGAAGAACCGGGAGTCTCGGGCACAGGAGATGAGCGCGGACCAGGAAGCACCAGGAGCCTCGGGCACAGATGAAGAGCCCGGACGGGGAAGAACCGGGAGCTCCGGGAAGGAGGGCGCAGGAATGAGCCCGGGAGCATCATGTAGGGATGAAGAGCCCGGACCGGCAAGAACCGGGAACCTCAGGTAGGGATCAGCCCGTGCAGGGAGGAGCCAGGATGAGGAGCCTGGACCCGGAGCCCCATGCAAGTGTGGTGATCCTCGTACGGAGCCCGGTGAGCGGTGGCGGACGGCGAACCACGAACCACTGACCTCGATAGGGCTGACGGGGGTGGAGGAGAGCGGCTGGAGGTACTCGGGGTGCAGGAGGTGTCCGCCGTGGGCGCTGAGCATCTTCAGGACGCGGATGGGCAACCGGCTGGCCTGGCGCAGGGGGTCGGCGGGGGGCGGCCGGGGAGACGGAGCGNAGAGCGGATCGCCGGTGCTCCGCGGGGCCGGGCCGGGCCGAACAGGCAGCGGAGCGGCAGCGGCGGCGGCCCCGGCGAGACGAAACCCTACTCCGGCCCCAGCGACACGTCAAATAGCCCCGATGGCGGCCGCGCTCCGAGGGGGCTGGAACCAAGCACCAATCCGCGGCCGGTAGAGCCCCCGGGGCGGGGAGAGCCGCCGGTGGGGGCGGTGAGCCGCCGCCGTGCCCCCGCCCCGCACCGAGCAGAGCCGAGCGGAGCCGACCAGAGCCGAGCAAAGCCGAGCAGAGCCGAATAGAGCCGAACCTAGCTGAGCAGAGGCGAGACGAAGCGAAGCGGCACAGCTCAGCCGGCGTGGCGCGGCTCAAGGTGGCTCAGCGTGGTACGGCTCAGGGTGGCACGGCATGGCGCTGCTGGCACAGCCTGAAATGGCATGGCGGGGCTGGCATGGTATGGTATGGTATGGTATGGTACTGTTGAATTAGCTTGGCATGGCGCAGCTCAGGATAGCACGGCATGGCACTGCTGGGATAGCTAGCCATGGCACGGCATGGCTCAGCTGACACGGCATGGTATTGCTGGGATAGCTTGGCATGGCATAGCACGACTCAGGGTGGCACAGCGTAGCATGGCACTGGTGCTGTGGCAAGGCTTAGATGAGGTCAGCCTGGCCCAGCTCTGCACAGACAGCAGGCCTGGCTTCTAGGTAAGAGCCTTCCGAGGCAATTGTTAGACAAACCACAGCATTAAATATGTGAATATCAACTGCATCAGGAGAAAGTGTCAAGTATGTTCCTTCACCTGCCCTCTTCTGCAGCCAGGAGCAGTGCACGCACCTATCGACAACATGTCACTTAGCCCGCAGTGCTTCTCTATTTTTGCTCTGGTCTTTAGCAGAAAACCCCTCTCTAGCTGTGCAGCATGTCACAGAGTCACAGAATCATAGAATCATTTAGGTCAGAAAAGATCTCTAGGATCGTCAAGTCCAACCATTGACCCAACACACCCATGCCACTAAGCCATGTCCCTCAGCACTGTATCTCCATGGCTTTTAAACCCTTCCAGGGATGGTGACTCCACCACTGCCCTGGGCAGCCTATTCCAATGCCTAATGGCTCTTCCAGTGAAGGAATTGTTCCTAATATCCAACCTAAACCACCTCCTAGCACAACTTGACTCTGTTTCCTCTTGTCCCATCTCTTGTTCCTTGGGAGAAGAGACCAACCCCCACCTCCCTCCAATCTCCTTTCAGGGGTTGGAGAGACTGATAAAATGTTCTTGTGTTGCTGATACTCAGGTGTTTGCTCTCAGTGTTGTGTTGTCCATGTCACAGCACAGACAGGGCATGGGCACCCTGAGTCCTCTCAGATACAGAGGTTCTGAGTAGGCAGGGAGTGAGGTCCTGCCCCTGCAGTGGGGAAGATGAGACTCATCTGAGCACTGCAGCCTGTGTGGAAATTTGTGGTGGGATAAGGGAAGACAAATTTAACTCACTGTAACTCTTCCAGCATCTCTCTCTGGAATAAATACCTTTCCCATTCAATTGCTGCTGGATGTGGTTTGAGGAAAACTATGATTCTATGATAACATTCCTCATCCAGGTCTGTCTGGGAGCTGCTGGGGTGCATAGGGGGAGCTCCACCACCCTACTGAGTGGTGGGCACCAGATCTTACCTCACCCAGACAGCGAGGGGATGTTGGCTAAGGCAGATGGGACAGTGCTGGATCTGATGGGACCCATGAAGGTCCTAGCTGGTGGCAGGGGGGAGCCAGGGGCCAGCTCTGGCCATCGCTGCAGGATGGGTACCCAAGATGCTTGGTAAAAGCCATATTTGTATTGGAGTGTCAGTACTTGCTGTGTACCTCCTATTTTATAGGGAAATCAGCATCAATTAGCCACCCTGTAAATGAGGAGTTTACATCCCTGTCACATCCCTGGAAGCTCCCAGTCCCACCTCTCCCCAGCACTGTGTGAGCCGAGGCCTTGCTTTGAGCTGCAGAACAAGTGCATAAAAATGATCTTATTTATTCCAGGAGACATGTTTTAAAACAACTGACAAAATTTCAAGATGTAAAACGACAAGCAAGCACTTTTGCTTTTCTCTTTTTTTTTTTTCAAGCCCATATAGACTCCTGGCAATGATAAAAATAGTGTTTTCTTTTGGAAAGTTGGAATTAATCTTTCTTTCCCAAGCAATCATGTAGCAGAAGAAGCAGGAGGACACTTGGCTCTGAGCTGATGCTGGCTGGGCAATGGTTGCAGGGCAGCTCACTCCCCTCTGCAGAGCCACTAACGTTAAACAACAGCCTGAACATTAAAGAAAAACCAAAAAAAAGAGGTGAAGGGTTGGTTTTTTTCCCCCCCTGTTCCCTTGATGTGTGACTCACAGCTGGTTCTCTGTGTGGCAGATCACTGGGGTCTTCCTGTTGTTGATGTAATGAAGCTGTTTCCTGGTGTGAAATTCTGCAGGAGGGGGAGGAGAACATCCCACACTTATCAAAGGGCTTGGGCAGGGAGGAGAGCTCTGCACAGGGATGGGGTAGGGAGCAGAGCAGATCATGGCAGCCTTTACTCAAGGCTTCTTTTTTTGCCCCTTTGGCTCTACTTTTCCTGCCACTGCAGCAGAGAGTGAAGATCTTCACACCTCTGGGTTGTTGGTTCCAATGAGACTTCCTGCCATGGTCGTGCTGCAGAGAGCTGTACAAAGTGATCCAGCTAACTCACATGCCTCAGTTTCCCCATCTGTGACATGGTCAATCCCAACATCCATCACCCTCATCAGAGCAGTGAGAAGGGACCTTGGGGTGTCCCAGCCCCCCTCAAAAGCGCTGTGAGGACATGGGTGGTTCCCACACCTGGCACCTGCTCAAGCCCTTCTGGGGGATCTCAGTGGGTTCATTTAATCCTCAGACATCCACCAAAAAAAAATAAATCACCTTTACTTCTGCTTTTCTTTTTTTCGTTGCCAGTATTAGTTAATTAAACTATGCAAATTAAAACAACTTAATTTCTATAATATCAGGACCAGAGCCTCAAACCATTTGGTGTAGCTCCTCTGGCACATACCTTACATAAAATGTTTGGAGCAGCTCTAATAAAAATGAAAAAGGCTGTAAATCAAGTTTAATTTATTCATTTTCTGTATGGTATGAAAGCATGCCAAAATCAGATTATTTATGAGCCCTTCATAACAATAGGCATTTTTATTGGTTGCAAATGACAAAAGGGGTTCTCAGAGGGATTTTTTTTTCCTTGCCTTCTTTTAAATTTTTTGAATGCCTTTTCAGAAACATTTATTTTTTTGGACTCTATGATCTCAAAGAAAAATATTTAAATCATTGATACAGTAAAAATAATTTATATTTAGATACTGAAAAACACATCAGATGTTAAGACATAAATACACAGAGCTAATCCAGCCCAAAGGCTCAGGCAATGGCTTCACCACAGGTTGGAGAAAAGAGCTGTGATTTATACTCCTTCCCTAAATTTCCCATTAACAATATAATCTCCCATAAGTCTCTCACAAAACGCCTGAGCCATTCAGGGCTCTTTCTTTTGCTTTCCCAGACCTGTTTGGTGGTCAATGGTGCACACATGCTCTGTGTGCACAGTCACACATGTGCCCACACGGTGAATTTCTTTGCCCATCCTTGGCTAATTCACAGAATCCTTGAATCCCCAAATCCCAGCATTTTGAAGGATTGGAAGGGACCTCCAGGCATCATCCAGTCCAACCCCCCTGCTCCAGCAGGGTCACCCCCAGCAGGTTGCCCAGGATCACCTCCAGGTGCCTTTGCAATCTCTCCACACAAGGAGACTGCACAACCTCTCCGGCCAGCCTGGGCCAGGGCTCTGCCACCCTGACAGCAAACAGGTTTCTCCTCCTGGTCAGGTAGAACCTCCTAGGTTCCAGTTTGTGCCCAGTGCCCCTTGGCCTGTCCCTGGGCACCAGTGAGCAGAGTCTGGCCCCAGCCTCTTGCCCCAGCCTTGAGGTCTTGCTCAGCATTGAGCAGCTCCCCTCTGGGGCTGCTCTTTTGCAGGCTAAGCAGCCCCAGGGCTCTCAGCCTTTCCTCCTCCCAGAGATGCTCCAGTCCTCTCAGCACCTTTTCAAAAAGTCTCTGTCTCAGTGGTAACTGAACCCCTGCAAGAGATCTACCAGGTAGGGCAGATTACCCAGCTGGGCACACAGAAAATCACTGATAAACCAACCAGGGATTAGCTTTCCAGCTCATTTAGCCTTTACCTTTTGTCTATATTCTGGCCCAGCTGGACCCAGAGGTGGGTTTGGTGATGGTGGAAGGCTGGTCCTCACTAACCACTGGAACCATCCCAGGATGCTCATGCTGGCTTCATGGTGCTCCTGTCTGGAGCTTGCCATGATGGGGACACAGACACTGGGCACTGCTGGCGCTGGGGATGGGTGGGAGGGGTGATGCTGATGCTCATGGCTGCACCCTAACCTCCCAACCCCTCTCTGCTGGCAAGGAGTCTGCAGCAACCCAGGGGAAACATCCCTCCTCTTCCTTAGGAGAGCTATTAGCCAAAACAACCCCAAAGACCCAGTGGCCAAGTTTTGGGGGGCAGAAAGCCAGGTGGGAGGGGAAGCACCCACCAGCTTCACACCAAGAAAGGATATCCCCAGAACCGAGATGGCCTGTGACCATCTCCATGATGGGGACAGTGCCACAGGGCAGCCGATGCCATCGTGCCTGCAGCATCCCGGGCATTGTGGCCAACAGGCAGCTGGCAGCAGGAGGAGATAGGGGAACCCCAAAACCTCTCACAGAGGTGGAGAAAAACCTGGCTGGGTTGTACAGGGTGAGGGCTGGCTTTGCTGGTGGGCTCTGGGTAAGGGTGATGGGGAGAGCAGAGGCATCTCCTCCTGCAAGAACAGCAGCTTGCTGGTCAATCCTGAGAGGGAAAAAAAATAAGAAAAAGAGAAAACAAGAAGAGAAAAAGAGGGAACCCCCTCCCTAGGAGAATTACCATCCAGGATCTGTCAGTCACTGGGAGCTTTTGGTAAAAGGGGCCCCTTGTCAACCTCTGCCTTTGATGTGACTGGGACGGAGGTGCTCAATTAAAAGCCTATCAGTCTGTAAGTAAATCAACGCCTATCAGGCTTGTCACATCAAACAAACGATTATTGCAGGAACCCGCCCACCCCATTAATCTGGCTGTTCCTTCTTGACAGCTCAGGGTCAGGGCACTGTAAATCCTGCACTGGATTGCAGCCACCTGGAGCAGGATTAAAGCAGCCTGAGCATGTGCTGCTGCACCCAATTACTCCCTGGTGGAGGGTGGCTGTGGTGAGAGGGGTGCCCCTGCAGACATGGGGTGCTCAGCGTGGAGTTGGGGTTCCCACTGGAGCTGAGCTTTTCAAGGTCACAGCTGCTGATGTGGGCAGTTTGATGGTGTCATGTGGCTGTGGACAATGTTGGTTTGTGTTGGCACCAGGGATGCTCAGCTGTGTGGCACAGAGAGCTCAGCACCCACATGGTGGGTGCTTGGCACCCAGTATTGCCAGCACCTCCCTGGCTGCTCAGATAACATGGGAGCAACTCCATAGGTGGCTCTCAGACACTCTGGGAAATTGTCATCTATAGGGACAGTCCCACCACAGCACCAAGGTCACACTTTGAGGGTGAGTAGCTGAGGTGGCCTTGGTGGGCTGAGTCCAACCCTGCCATGTGCTGGGCAGGTCACCTTGAAGCTTGTGACCACCACCAGGCATCGACCTTGGAGAACCTCTCAGTGAAAGGAACCAACAGGTTGAGCTTTCGGGTGCTCTTTGGGTCAGGATTAGCAGCAGTGGTCTCGGAGGTTTTCCCACCAGGTCATTCAAGGTGATGACAACTGGGCAGCAACTAGGGCTCCTGCCCTCATCCTCCTGGACACACCGAGTGTCAGGCACCCGGGCTTGGGAGGAAAGGGCTGGGCTGCCAGGAAGGAGTGTGCTGGAGCCCAGGAGCAGGCAGAAGGCAGCCTGGGCCATCAGTTCCTGAGAACAAGTGACTATTCAAGGGAAAGCAGAAGCCAAACTTTCCTGCACATCCTTTGTGCTGCAGCAGGAGCAGCCTTGGGGCAGCCAGAGCTTGTGATTCCTGCACACAGAGGCAGAGGCTGTTTTCAAAAAGGAAAAGCCAAATCTTGGATCACATGAGGGCAGTGCCATGAAGCAAAGACAAGGAGTGGGGCAAGCCCCAGGGATTCTGCAGGTTGGGTTTTGGGAAGGGACTTGGTGCCCCTGTCCCACCAAGGGCTCTGTGGTCCCCACGTGCTGGCTTCACCCCCAATGGCAGAGCCTCAGTGGGGTCCATCTGCCTCTGGGGCTGTGGTGGTACAGGGACACCACCATGGTGGTCTCTCTGAACTGAGCGCACATGACCACCCCAAGCATGTCCATACTGCTTTCATCTGCCAAACAGAACCTTCCTCCCCCACGCCTCACCCTGGCAGGGCTTCTAGCCTCGTGCCTCAGTGGAGGGCTCTGCTCCATGCAGGGGGTCCTGGACCAGGATAGCATCCCCTGGGCAGCTGGTGACAGGGGTCACATCCTGCAGCCAACCACAGGATACTGTGCTGGGAGGCAGCTTGCTCCCTTTCTGCCTAGGCCTATATTTAGCATCTCCCCCCTCCCTCAGAGCCTGGCCCCTGGTCATGCAGGTTTGGCTCGCTCTGACAGCGCAGGGCTGACAGCGCAGGCTGCTCTGCCTGTGCTGAGGATGGATGCTGGCTCCCAGGGCTCTGAGTGTGGCCAGCAGGGTGCTGTGCTGCAGTCCAGAGCATGCTGTCCACAGTGATGGGCTGGAGTTTGGAGTTGCCCTTGGTGGGCAGCATTTCTCTTGCATGTGTGGTGCAACCAGAGCAGCATCCCAAGGGCTGACCCTCATTGCCTCAGTTTCCCCGTCTGCAGCAGAGGTGAGACAGTGCTCACTGTCCCCAGCTCTTCAGGGTCCTAACTGTGGTATGGGGTCAGGCTGTGTCTGTCTGTGGGTGCAACCTCACTGCTTGGAGAAGTTGCATCTTCAGCTCTGGAGGAGGAGCAGAGGTTTTTTGTAAGGGCCACAAAAATGATCTGAGGGCTGGAACCTCTCTGTTGTGAGGACAGGCTGAGAGAGCTTGCCTTGTTCAACCTGGAGAAGAGAAGGCTCCAGGGAGACCTTCTTGCAGTCTTGCAGTACTAAAAGGGCCTAGAAGAAAGCCCTTTTTAAACTAAAAGGGAGATTTAGACTCGATAGAAAGAATAAATTGTTTACACTGAGGGTGGTGACAGCCTGTCCCAGGTTGTCCAGAGAGGTGGGAGATGTCCCATCCCTGGAACCATTCCAGGTCAGGTTGTTTGGGGCTCTCAGCAACCTGATCTAGTGGAAGATGTCCCTGGTGACTGCAGAGGAGTTGGAGCAGGTGACAGGTCACTTCCCACCCAAACCATTCCATTACTCCATGGTTCTATGATACATGGCCCAGCAAAGCATGCATAGAAAGCAAGGCTACTTCCTCCATTGCTGCCTCCATGCACCCACCCACCCATCCCACCCATGAGAGGAGGGGGAAGCTGGAAAGACGAGGCTAGTGAAAGCAGAGGTGACACCAAATAGGAGCCAGACTCTTGCCGCACCACGTTTGATATGGCAACACCGATAAGGGCTATCACCTCTCTGTGGATAGCCATCACCCCTCACTCCTGCCTGGCTCACCCCCCTCGGCTCTCCCACGGACATCAAGCAACACCTGCCCACCCCAGGAGATAAGCACCACCATGCCCACGTCCCCACCATGCCCATATCCCCACCATAAACGTGTCCCCACCACACCCAAGTCCTCACTGTGTTCATGCGCCCACCTTGCCCATGTTCCCACCCTGCCCATGTCCCCATCCTGCCCATGTCCTCACCATGCCCATGTTCCCACCATGCCCATGTCCCCACCCTGCCCATGTCCCCACCACCCCCGTGTCCTCTCCATGCCCATGTCCTCACCATGCCCATATGGCCCTGCCCACCCCCATGGTGGGAGATGCTGGTGCTGGTGGGGAAGGGGGAAAGAAAATCCCTGCTGTCACCTGTAGCTCCCATCCAGGTGCATTTTGTACAGGGAGAGGAGCCAGGGGTGCACAACTAAGGGGGGATCTGTGGAGGTTATCTCCCACACATGATCAATGCCAAGTTTAAGTAAGGTTTATTGGTATCTGTAATTTCACATGACATATTTCTAACACACATTACTCTGAGATCATTGTGTGCATAAAATATGACAGGAATCTTTTAAGTGCAAGCATAGTCCTCAGTTAATTTAATAACTGAGATGGAAAATGGAATAGCATTAAATTTAATATTTTACATAATGCTCCTACACTTCCTTCACTTGCTGCTGGCATCATTTGTTTTCCCTTCTTCCTCATTTACAGCCTGCTCAGCCCGAATTGTCCTGGAGCCTGGCCAGGCAGTGGGGGTACTGCCCCCCTGAGGGTAGCCCCAGGGGCAGGCAGAGCTGCTCCCACATCTCCTCCGTCCCACACAATGCTGATGGGGTGCACTAAGTGCCTCCAAAGCTGCCCCCACGTCTCCTCAATCCCACACAATCCTGATGGGGTGCTCTGGGTGCCCTCTCAACCCCTGCTCTCTGCAGAGGTCAGTGCTCACCCTTATGTCTGGGTGCTTGGCACCACCTGCAAACCCCCATCCCAGTGGCCTGAGTCCCGTGGTGGAGACACTTCAGGAGCTTGTTATTGCTGCTCCTTCCAGAAGGTCTCAGCTGAAAAGCCTGTTTTGTATGCTCTGTGCTGGATAACAACAGGACTGCCCTTTCACTGCTATGAAACTAAACTCTTCATTAAGAAAGCAGTTTCCAAGCCTAGCCTGCAGCCAGCATCTGGCCCCATGACAGGCAGGTCCAGGGATCCTCATCCCAACTCTTCCCTCTCCCCTTCCTTCTGTACCCCCAGGTTGTGCAGGAAGCCAACAAGAGCAAAACTCCTGCTGCACTAGTGCTGCTCAATGCAGGGATAAAGCCAGACCTTGTGGCAGTGTTGCCTTGAAGACAGTTGGAGCAGTTGCATGTGCCAGAGCACTCAGACCATTTACCACTGGGACAGGGCAGGATGGTGCTGGAGGGAGGTGGAGGCTCCCAGCCTGGGATGGGATGCTGCTGAGGAAACAGCCTCCTGCATCACAGGTACCAAGGCTGGGGGCAGACAAAAGGTTAATTCAAATAATGAAGGATAATTTACCCTTTCTCCCCAAACCTCTGGGGAGAGAAGGGATGTAATTGCTGGGAGAACAAAGCCCACTTGACCTGGAGAGCCCATCTCCACGTGTCTTGCTTTCACTCAGCACTGCTCTCTGCAGCCTCTGTTCTCACCTGCATCACCTTCACCCAGCTCCCACCACCCTTCATTCAGCTCCCGTCACCCTCACCCAGCTCCTATCACCCTTACACAGCTCCTATCACCCTTATGCAGCTGCTGGCCCTCACGCCAGCACAGCTGGTGGCATGGAACCAGGCCTGTCTCAGTTTTACCAGAAATTCACCCCAGGACTGTGCCCAGGGTCCCTGAAGCATCCAAGGTGTGACCAATCCCCCGGTGGGATGGGGGCCAGGGGCACACGAAACCCTGGGGATGCCCTTGCTGGGGCAGTGGCAGCAGATGCTCCACGCCAGGTTTTGAGCTGGCTGCAGGGTTGGGGAGCTCGGTGGATGCCTGAGCACTGCAGAAGGGATCGATACAGCTCTTAGCCTTGTCCCTTCCTATCGAGCCTGGGTGTGTGATTTAAGGAGCTCCGGTAACGTGTGAGCTGCCGACGCCGACAAGGTGTTAACACCCAGCTGAGGGTTATGGCTGCAAAGGAGCTGGCAGGGCCCAGGCAGGATCAGTCCTTCCAGCCCTGGTCTGCTGGGGTTCAAAGGGCTGCGATGAAAGGAGAGTTTGCCGGAGGGATTACAGCGGGGAGGGGAGGGTGATGCTGCTGGGAGAAGAGCGAGCTCTTTATCGGAGAGTAGCAGAGCCTGACAGCGCTGTAACTCTCTCTTCTTAAGGAGATGAGCTTGCAATAAACCAAGGAGCACATTAGAGGTAACGAGACAAAATGGCAGGGTTTTGAAAGCCCAGCAGAGGCAATAATCCCCAGCCTGGAACTCAGCAAGCACTCGGCTCACCTCTGCCTCTTGGAAACGCTGTTGTGTTTCTGCAGCTCTGCCAGAACAGTTCTGTACTGTGCCTTGGAAAGTCTCAGACGCAGGTTTCAACACCTCACACTCACACCACATAATGCAAAAGTTAATTCTACTTTCAGGCTGATGTCAACATTCCCCTTTATTGCCAGGGTGAAATGTGAAGACTACATTAATTTGCATTTGCTGTGTGCAAGTAACGTGTTCCAGATAATCACGGTGACTCCTCAAAGGTATAGACGAGAATTTCCTGGATAATGTGCTGGATGGAAAAAGCTGATGGGATCCAGGAGAAGGAAACAGCATTGTGTGTTTTCATAACTCCACCTGGAAGCAGCACAGCCCAACGACCAGGGAGTGTAGCTCTGCAGCCTTCAGCAGGGCTGACTTGCCCCAACATGAGGAGGGTGAATTTGGGGGGCTGGGGTGGGCACTGGGAAAGCATCCTGCAGGGCTCAGCAAGAGTGGTGGCGGAAAGCCATGGGAAAGGGTATTCTCCTCACACACAACTTTTAACACCAGGCAGCCTCTTCCCCATAAACCAACCAACCCATCACTAACTAGAAGCCAAACAATTATTAATTTAAACAGCATGCTGGAAACAGATGCTCCAGTCTGAGATAGTAATGACCCTTTGTCTGTGGAGCCCAGAAATAGATTGAGCCCTGGATGCCTGCTCAGGAACTCGTCTTGTGCCCTGCAGTAAATTCACTGGCCTGAACCCAGAGGATCCTCCAGTCCACGAGCCTTTGGGCTGGGATGTATGGGCTCAGGGAATGGATTTTCCATCTTCCCTGACGTGTTGCATGCCCCAGATGATAGCAGTGATCACACACCACAACAAAAGGCTCCGAGGGCCTTTGCAAACCAATAGATGGACTCTGGGAAGCTCTTTCCAAAGGTGTTTGGAGGAGAGCCATGGGGTGAGGCTGGGCTGGCTGGGGCAGGGAGCTCAGCTCTGGGGCTGTGAGAGGGGGCAGGGGACCCTCAGGGATGGGATCCATCCTGTATCCTGTCTCCGTGGCTGTGCTGGCCACCCGCCTGGAATAAGACTGCGTGCAGGGATCCCGCGATGGCGTGTGGGAGCGAGGAATTCATTTCCATTTATGATCTGTTATGATGATACCCCTGAAGGATAAAAGTCTATACATAATAATCTCTCTCTTCAGCTTTGTTAACAACTTCAATTAACAGAGAGCTGTGTAATGCTTCATCAGCCGTTTGGATTACAGATGAAATTAAGCCATCATATTTATGAACTACGCAGCGAGTTCGAGGAGGACTCCACATATTTTACATTTAATAACTTGCCCTCTCCTTTTATTTATAACGTTAATAATGATTTGGTGGCTGCTTTGGGGGGAAAAACATAACTGGCAGAGCGTGGAGGCCAAGGGGGAGGGTAGCAGAGCTGTGCTGTCTGGGAGCAGAGCTGCCAGGTTCCAGCCATATCCCTCCTGCTTTGCTCCCTCCTTGGACAGTTTTGATTAGATAGCCTAGGGAACACTGAGACTTCTGCCTTGTGCCTGCTTCCTGCTCAGCACTTCAAAACCTGGGCTGAGGGTTAATGATTAAACCCACTGGTGTAGACTCATCCAACACACCAGCAGCATCCCCAGCTCTTGGAGCAGCAGGTTTTGGGTGCATTTCTCAAGCCCCAAAGGAAGGTGGATGCCCTGTGAAGAGCTGGAGCCTTGCCATGGGTGAAAACCAGTCATACTGTTCCCTAACGCAGGGATGGGCAGTGGGAGTGTGGTGCAGGGAGGGCTTGGTCTGCACACCTTATTTCTCCTTATCCCCTCTGGCTGGCTGTGCCATGACCTGGGCTTGTGTGTTGGTTTTGGGGTGCTGCTCCCTGCTAGGCCCTCCGTCCAGTGCCATCCTCACTCTTCCCCATGAACCTGCAGGCTGAATGCACCTTGTGGTGGCTCCCAGTCTCTGTCTGGAGCACTGGTGCCCTGAGAGGCTGAGCAAGGTTAATTAATTTGAGCAAAGCCTGAAGCCTAGAAGATGGGGAGCAGCAGCTGAAAGATGATGGCTGGCAAAAATCATTAGAAGCATCTTTCAACAATCTATATACTGTTATTGATCCTGTTATAGATCATGTTCCTTTCCCTCCCGTTTTTTTTTTTCTGCAGGATCTTCTGGATCGATACAGCAAGTGCATTGAGACTGTAGCAACACATTTAAAACCTTATAAAAGGTTATTTAGTTGCTAACAGTGCAGCAGTTTCTGCAAAGCCTGCCAAAAGGTTACAGCTTTTTGGGCATCATAAATTACAGACGACAGGGAAAAAAAAGTAAGTGCGGTTTTCTTTATTGTCTGGGTGATGGATGTGCTCCTGAACAAGACACAAAATACATCATATCACCTTTAATGGGACCACATTTCTGTAGCCATAACTCACAATTTTAAAATAGAAAATGGTGAAATATGGCGTTGTATATTCCACTCCTGACATATTTATGAGTCCTTCCCTTCTTATAAATACAGTGATTGCTATTTCAAAGCAGCATGTCAGGTATGAGCAGAGCACAAACAGCTGCTGCGATTGAAAAATTATAGCCAGAGTTGGACGTTTTCAAAAACTCTCTCTAGCAGCAGTAAATTTACAATGTTTGCACTAACTGTTATTAAAACCAAATCCATATCTTGGCAAAAGGAACCCAGTGCTCCGGACCAGCTGGAGTGACGCTGCCGCTGACAGCCAAGGCGAGCCGAGGGGCTGCTCCTGGGGAAGGATTAAAACATGCTTGGAGGATCCACAGCTCCGGTCAGGAGGTCCCATGGGGGAAGCAGTGGGACTGCTGTGGTGCCCACAGTAGCTGTGTGTGCTGCTTGGTGCTGAGCTGGGCACTGGCAGAGCTAAGGAGCCAAACCTGTGGTGGGCATGGACTGGGGGAACCGAGGTTGCTGCTGGCCCCTGAGCAGTGCAGAGTGGCCCAGGCATGGGCAGCTGGGGGGGGGTGGGGGTGGGGAATGTGGGCTCCTGGGCATCGTGGGCTCCTGGACATCATCTGAAAGGAGACAGAGCATTGTCCTTCCTGGCCATGTGCAGACTCCTACCCTCACACGGCCCACTGCTGTCCTATGGCTGGGGTGGACGTGGCCAGCATGGACTGCATCCCAAGAATGGTCTGGCTCAGAGCATCACACTCCAGCCCTGGTCCCTCTCCAACATCTGTTTCAGTCTATAATGGCAGTTTAATATTGCACTAATCCAGGTGTCAGCTCTGGTGCTGTTGTGTCTGTGTTATTATTTCCATTCACTCTGTAGAAAGGTTTGACTGGTGAACACCTTCCGGAAGGAATCATTCTGGCAAGAGTTCTCCCGAGCATCCCTCACCCCTGGGAGCAGGGGGAATGCTCTGGCCTCATTTAGGCACACAAAAGGCCTCTAATTAGCTTTTTGTTTAGTCCGATTATGAATGGGAGTTTTGACCTTTCAAAGTGATTAGCTTTTGAAGCTAACTGATTTGCATAACATCAGTTCCTAAACGAGATGTACAATCTAGGACCTGACTTTTTTGTTGTTGTTTTTCACTCCTTTTCTCTTGTTTGAGGTTTTTTTTTTTTTACCAGCAGCTACAGCAAGTTGCTGGGTGCTGTATTTTGGTGCCTGGGTGATGCTCTGCTCCTGCCCATCTGCTCAACTTGGCTGCAGCAGGGCAGATCTGCAGCACTTCAATGATTTGGGTGCACACAGTTTTAGGGCACAGGAGCTTTCCCAAAGCTCTGCTCTCACTGGAGAATCACATCTCTCTGGAAGATGTCAGCCTGTGGTCCTGCTGCCACTGCCAATGCATGGCCCAGCCCAGCTCCTTGGGAACCACCCAGTTCCCCAGCAAAGCCTGGGCTCCTTCCAACCGGCAAGCTCATCCCTCCTTCCAGCCATCTTCAGGGTGCAGGAGTGGCCCCAAGCCACAGCCACCAGCAATGGACATGGACAGGACCAAGGTCACCGGTAGAGGCACTGGGAGCTTTAACATGTTCTTTGTGGCAGCTAAATTCAAAACTCTTTATCACTAATTTGCATTCCTTTATCTGGGCAAAGCCCTCCAGAGGTGCATTTTATTACCCTGGATTATTAAACACAAACTTTCTGATAATGAGGCACTGAGATCTCTCTCCACTGCCGTCTCAGAGCTGGAGCCCAGCCGCTGGAGACCTGCTCCTGCTGGTTTATCAGCCCCTTGCCCCCATGCTGCTATCAGGATGGGGCTGCCTCTATCTCTGCCACAGAGAGTTTGTGTCTCCATGGCCCATGAATAATGAAAGATAAATTGTTGCTTTGGGCAAGTCCTCTTGGAGTGCAATAGCTCCGGGCTTAGGGGGCTTCAGGGAAGGTGGAAAGGAATCAAAGGTTTTGCAGATAACAGCCCTCATCTCCTTTCTTCTCCTTGGAGAGAAGGGGGTTGAGGGCTCAGTGCAGGACTAAGAAACCCTGACTCTAAGCCTGGCTCTGGTTGAAGCCCTTGTGTGGTGAGAGGCAATGCTGAGGCCCCTCTTCCCACCCCAGTCAAACCTGGGTGCTAAAACCCCTCCAAACCCCTCTGCACCCTCCATCCCAGGCTGCAGCACCCCAGGCAGCAGCTTTGGGGCTGATCCTCCTATCCACATCCCTGTGGGACACAGACACTCAGCCTCCATTCCATGAGCCTCCTCCCCTCTAGACCTTCCTCCCCAAACCTGTAATATTTTCTTCCCTGCACACATGCAGGACCTCAGAGCTGACTGCTCTGGTTTATAACATTGCTGTTTCCTGGCCTGGCTTTATTACATCTGTTCTTTGGGGTATGGTGTTATAAATTGGGTATGTGATGACGTGTAATCACTAACTGCAAAGCCAATACATTCTTGCTGCAACAGCAGCAAGACAAATCAAGGCGAGCGGGAGAGGCTGGCCAGGCTCCGGCAAAGGGAGATCTACACAGTGGCAGAGGCACAGATCACTTACAGATCTGACTGGGGCTTGAAAGCAGTGCTAGCTTCATGGAGTTACCTTCACTCCCTGGGAGAACCACTTTAGTTTGGGGGCTTTTGGTTCCCACTAAAGACCAGCTGCATCTCCAGCTCTTTTTTTGGGGGATGCTTAGCGTGGCTGAAGATACTCCTTGTCCATCCTGCCCCAGCAGCACAGGAACTGGGGGGTCCTGGGTGAGAGCCAAAGCCAAACCAAGGCTGTTTCACAGTGGTATTGACCTGGCTGCCATGAGCTTGGGGATTTCAGGAGGGTGGATCCCTGCCCACTGCAACAGGTGCCAGGCAGGTGTCCTCCCTCTGCTAGGTAAGGACCTGACACATCCCTGCTCCTTCCCCTTGGCAAAGGATGTGACTCATCCCTGCTCCTTTCTCCTAGCAGAGGACCTGACACATCCCTGTTCATTCCCCTGGCAGAGCAGGACCCTCCTGGCCCCTCATGCTATGTCCAGCTCAGCTGCTCCAGGTGCTTTATCCTGGGAGGTTTCCCCAGAGCCCAAGACTGGAGTTCACCTTGAACCAGCCCAGACTCCACCTGGGTTTTGATCTGCAATTCAGAGGCACTTGGTGTCTACCCAGAAATAGTTTCCATGACACAGGAGCTTGCCTGTATGGGTGCCACTAAAACAAGTCTTCACCCTGGACCTACCATGGCTACAGCCGGTGTGAGGTGAGACAAACCCAGTCTGAGCTTTGGTGCAGGATGAGCTGAAACCAACCCCAGGACTGTTGTCCTTAGTAGCAATAATCACTTGTGCAACTGCACAAATGTGGCTGGTGAAGATGGGATGGGTGATAAATGGGAGGGAGTCAACCAGCTGCAACTTAAGATGTGCCTGTATGCTGCTGCACCGGTTTATCATGATAAATGTCATTGGAAAATCAATTCTCTGTGTACTTTTGGGAATTACAACTATCATTTTGGTGTGATTTATTTGCTGTATAACATGGGCAAGGGCTCTTTGTTCATCATTTTGAAAGTTCATTTAAAATTGCTTTGAGTTCTTGGTTTTCTGCCCCGACACAGCCGATGGGTCTCTGCTCCTGTGAAATATGGACTGAAGGAGAGGAGGATTGGACCAACTGCTCCGCCCCCTCCCTGTCCTGCTCCTGTGGCCGAGGGGGTCATGGGAAGCCCGGCAAAACCTCCTCACAGGGGGGACATCTCTGGGCTGGCTTGCGATGGCCCTGCCACCTGCTTCTTCACAGAAGCAGCAGTGTTGGCTTGGGATGTTCTTCTGCCAGCATGATATGCTGGGGCCAGCCTTCCCTTTTTCTTTTCCACACTACCCACCAAACCTGTTTGTCCTGCCATGCTGCTTGCTAGGGAGACAAGAAACTTCCCATGCTCCTAGCATAGAGTGTCCCACCTCCATCTCATGTTGATCTTTCTGCTGGTGCTCACATCAGTGCTGCTAGGAATCAACACCTGCACATCCTTCCCATCCCAAACATCTTCCTCCTCACTGCCATAGCCAGACGGATGGGGCTGGGGTTTTATCCTGCACTAGGCTGTCTGGGGGGCCTGGGGAAAGAGCAACTCAAAACCAGACAAGTCCAGGTTGTTTATCGGCGAGCACAGAGGCTAAGCAGGGAAATAATTGCTCTTTATAAACACACACAGGGGGGAAACACCAGGCAGGGGATGAGCTGTTTAAGTTAAAGGACAATGTTGGCATAAGTTCAAAGGGGATAAATTAGCCATGAACAAAGATTTAGGCTGGAAATGAGAAGAAAGGTTAAAATCATCACGGAAGTGAAGTTCTGGAAGAGCTTCCCAAGCAGGGGGACAGAGCCATGGAGCTGTCAGTGCTTCCAAGACAGAGCTTAGGTCCCTCTCTGGATGGGATGCTGTGGTGCTGCTCCCTTAGGCTGTGCCAGGGCTGGGACCATCAGAGACATCTCCCATCAAGTGACATGGCTCTTCCAGCAGCATTTGGCCTAAGTTAGACACTATTTTTCAGCTGGGCACATTGCTCAAACCCAGAAGCAGCCCTTGGGTCTCTCTTTCTGAGTATTCACTGGCAGTGAAAAATGCTCTTTGGGCTATACATAGAAACCCCTTCCCTTTTCCCAGCTGGCATAGTGAAGAGCTGGGACCTGAAATGAGTATGACCTCCATCCCTGGAGCTGCTGCTCTCTGTCTCTCCAACTACCCATCCAAAGGGCTTTCACCAGCCCCATGCACTCCTCCTTCATCTCCATCATGGTGAGGGGCTCTTGCTGCCTCCAAACAGCAGTGTGCTTTAGTATTCACACTGCCTCCAGCCCATGGTATTTCAGTAAAGTTCAGGAAGACCATTGCTATATAAATCTCCCAACCACTGAGCAGCTCAAACCTGTTGGGCATTAATCATTTGTCTTATAAAGCCTGGAGCTCAGCCCTGGAATTGCACCTTTTGTGGAGAAGAGCTCCCTGGGATGTCCATGAGGGATGAGTGAGGAAGCGATCCCAATTCCTGCCCCAAAATACACCCCCAAAGCCCCTAGAAAAATTGTAGCTCAGCTTTGGAGGCTGCATAAGGCCTGATCTGGCCATGTCCTCCCTCTGACACTGGGACAGCTGCTTTTGCCCACCTTCTGGATGGGCACCCAGTGCCAGGCTGCATTCCCAGTGCCTAGACCCCGTGCTGAGCCTGTGCATGGCTACTGGATATCCCTGTCTGTCCCAGGTGTGTGCTGCAGCAAGGCAGTGGAGGCTTCCACTCTGAGGAGGAAGAAATGCTCTCAGTGGTTTTGTGTTACAGCTTGGAGTGTAAACCTCAAATAAATCACATGGGAAGCAGTTGACAATGAGCAGAAGCTGATGCAGGGAAAAGGCCAGGCCATGGTAGCTTTCTTGCAGCTGGGACTCTGATCAGTGAGGGCAATGTGGGGCCACCTCAGCTGTAGTGCTGCATGGTATGGCCAAGCCAAAGGTTTCTCCTGCCATCAAGTTTGCTCCAGTAGAGCACCAAGAGAAGGAGAGCAGCAATCCTTGCGCTGCTTGCACTTCTTATATGCTTGACCATGCCAACACCAATGCTGCCCACCCTCTGCCTTGGGGTGCTCAATCTGCCCTCTTCTCCCCTGGCCTCCTCCATCCCTGTCCCCCAGCCATGCTCCCACTGCAGCTCCTTTCTGGTTTTCATTACCCTCCTCCAAGCCAACCAGGAGCAGCCCAATTTGGAATAACAGCCGAGTGAGCATGAAGGGGAAAAATCCTGCACTCACTCCTGTTCTGGGCTAATTCCTGACAAATTCTGCACAGCCCTGGCTGTGGTCTTATTCCAGGGATGCCCCTGATTGAAATGGAAATACTGCCCGATGTTTTCCCTTAAAGGAGAAGCTTCCCTCTGTTTAGAAAGCCTTCCAGAGGGGGTTTTAGGGTTTTATTTTCATGGCTGGCCTGCCCCAGGAATGTGGCAGCTGGCTCAATAGCTGCAGGAAATATCTCTGCCCATAAACCCCCTTCAGTCAGCACTGGCTGACATTGTCATGAAACCAAAATATTCCTGATGCTTATCAGGGGTCCACATCAAAGGCATCCAGGCCATAAATCTCCCAGGGACTATGCCACGGAGCCCAAATAAAAGCAGCTCCCTGGGCTAATGGGTGTCCAGAGAGGGTTTGTGGCCCCAGATTCCTGTGGGAAGGGCAGGGGGGTTTGGGCTGGGGCCGGTTCCCCCAGCAGAGACCAAGCTGGCAAGGGCTTTTGCTCTGCTCAGTGCAAATTTTGGGAATCCTTTCCAGGTGCTCTGCATCCTGCTGTCCCTCTGCTCCTCTCTTGCATCAAGACACAGATGAACACAAACAGTTTGTTCTGGGGCAAAACATGTTTGCTTCTTTGCTTGGCATATACAGGGAGACAGATCCCACCTGTCCAGGCTGGCTCTGGGCATCCAAGAGATAGCAGGAGATGTCTCAGTTTGTGCTAGTGCTCCCTGCCCCAATGGCAGTGCTTGCAAAAATAGTCATTAATCCATCCCCAATTGGGGAAAAATCAAACTTAGAAAACCCTAAGATGTGTATGTGCATGGGTGGAGAAAGCCCTGTAGAAATTCTGAAGTCTGGGAGAGCTGAGATGCTGCTTCCCAGGCAGCTTGATGCTGGAGCAGCAGCCCTGGGAAGGTGAGCGAGGACCCAGAGCATATCCTGGCCACGGGGCTCGGGGTGACCCTGCTGTCCCCAGGCCTGATAGCACATTATGCAGCTTGCCTATCTTTTGTTGCAGGTTGGAGCAAGGAGTATTCCTGCAGATAATTTAGATTCAGGTAAATCAGCGTTTTCCAGTCCCTGGAGGATATTTCCCACCAGTTGGGATGCAGGGTCACCTCCAGGAACTTTCAGCAGGGTATTGCTTGCTCTGTAAAGACCTTGAGTGATGGATACTTGGTCTCACAGGTAAGTTGTTCCAAAAGTTAATTATCTCCCTGGTTACTCACTTGGGAATGTAATCATGCTCTGCTGAACTGAGCCCGTACCAAAACAATTACAGAAGTGCCCAAAGGCGAAGTTTCTATCGCACCCTCATCAGCCTCCTTACGCCCTGACGACAGCAGGATTTACATCCTCCCGTGCAGCCAGGTGCCCTGGCTGGAGGAGAGCTGCCCTCAGCTGCAGCTCTCTCCAGGCAGGACTGCCTCTGCCATCCCAGAGTAACCCTGGCCACTGAAGCCTCTTGTGGGCTGGAGGAAGGTTCTTTGTATGTGGCATCTTCTCCTTCCCCACAAAGGGAGGGCAACGAAGTCGAAGTCTCGATGAACAAGGTTTAAAATGCAGAAGCTCTCAGAGTGCCAGACACTAATGTGACATCTCTCTCCAGCACTTGCCATTCCCTCCCTTCCATGGCTTTGATGTTAACTTCTTACAAGCTCTGAGACGGCTGTAGGATTTGATCAGTGAATCATGCATGTTAATTGGGAGAAGCAACAGAGATGCAAGAGGTTCCTGTCTCCCCAGAAATACAAGGGGGTAAGCGCAGGCTGCTTGCCCTGGCCGCTACGGCCACTCTTACTCTCTGGGGGTGCCTTACCCAGGTCTTTTGGGATGATGTGAACCTTTGACGGTGATATGAGTGGGTTATTCCCTGGTCAGGAGTCCTTGACAGGAGCTGAAACCAGTTCGGCCACAATTTTAGCACATGGTTCCTGTCTCTTCTCCTCCTCCTTCCAAACTAGGTTAGTTTCCCCTTGGCTCTCGAGGGAGTGTTGGTGATGCTCAGGCAGGTTTGATATTCAGTCACTGCACCTGTCTTGGCTGGGTCTTAATTATTTATGGCTTTCCTATCCTGTTTTCTCAAGTCATTTGGGAAGAGGTGACAGGTGAAGACTTCTTGTAGCAGATGTTTATGAGGCGGGTGAAGTGCCTGCTGCTCAGATGAGAAGAAAAGAGAAAGTGTCTTCAGCAGGGGAAAAATGACAAAGCTACATAGGAGCTGCCTCATTTAATAGTCAGGAAGGAGGAAAAAACCCCCCTCTTTAGGTCTCCAGAAAAGAAAGACATTCCTCCCAAACAGATGGATGTTCTGGGGAGCAGATGCCTCCCCTTTGCATGCAGAGCCCTTTGTTTAGGGGATGTTCATGTTCTGTGGGTACTATGGCCAGGGCAGTGTCAGAGCTGCTGTGCCCTGAGCCCACTCCCCACCCTGGGGCTCACCCTGCTTTGTTCCTCTGGCTTTGGCACTGCCAAAAAACACCAAAGCAACCAAACCTACTGATGTAGCTCACCTTCTACTGGGTGGACTCTGCATTTAAGTCAGGGCTTGGCTGGGACTCTCACAGTTGATGGTGACCTGCAAAGCTCTGCTGCCATGCACAGCTGGGGAGAGCTCAACCTTGGGATCCCACCCAGCTCTCCTTAGGGCTGCTTTGAGGTCAGTGGAGATGTCTCCTGTACCTCCCCTTCTGCAAAGGCATCACTGCTCTACTCTGCATGCCCACAGCCAGGCAGAGGCTGCTCAAAGCCCCTCTCTGTCCATTGAGACATCTGCCATGCTCCCACCACCTGTGTGTTCAGTGCCCGCCATCGTGTCTCCCGTTACCGCTTTACCCAACGCTACGCCAGCCTGCTGCTCTCTCACATCCAAAGGGAGATGTTCCTTTTGCTCAAGTGCCTGATACCTCCTGCTCCCTGGTGACAGAGGACTTAATCTCCACTGACAGCCCGGCTGCTCGTCTTCAGGGCCCACGTTTGTAACCGTCACCTCGACGTGTTCCTGTAGCACAGCAAACGGGGCAGGGAAGGGAGAGGTGCAAGAGCCTGGCAGATGCTGCTGCCTGTTTCTCCAGGACATGATGGTAGATGAAGATTCTCACAATGATCTGATAATTGCATCATCATTAATAATGTCTGTAGGAGAGCAGTGAGACCTGTGCTCCACTGGAGAGGGCTGAACTCTGCCTGCTGAGCCACAGCAACAAGGGCTTTGTTCTGCTGGTGATCCAGAGTCCTGCTGCTGGCTGGTCCTGCCATTGAAGTTGTCAACTTGTTTATTTTAACCACATCAGATCCTTGTTAATTAACATGAATTAACCATCTAAATATTCTTGGGCAAACAAGCTATTAGGTGCAGAGAGGAGAGGAAAACCACCTTTCAACCATCACAAATGGATCCCTGCTGGATCTGGGGCTCTGTGATGGCCCAGCCTGCAGCCCAGGGTAGCCCCCACTGTGTTAGTGCTGTGCTTGTGAGCTGGGCCGTGGGGTGGGGATGAACTCCTGGCACCTCCTGGCTGCTGCTGGTTCCAGGTATGACACACACACAAAGGTACCTTTTTATAGGTAGGAAATTATAGGTGCTATGACTTCAAAGGCTTTTGCAACAAGAGCTTTCCCTTTGATAAATGACAGCATCATTAATGGTGATTTATTACCTGGGCTATTTCAACAAACAGAAATAACCAGTTTCTTTTCATTTGGCTTGGTGTTTTTTTTGCTCTGGGCTACCCAGACATAGAAGGTGGCTGGTAACAGCTGTTTTACTGTTGGTAAGACATCTCATTTATTAACTTGTCATCATGTGTCATAAAGTTTAGCAAAATGCTAGATGATTGTGTACTTAAGCTAGGTAATTACCCCATTATTAAAGCTGCCTTCTTTATTTATTTGTTCTTCTGGTGGTTTGTTCCTACCTTTGCTCTACATACTGCTTTAGTCACAGGGCACAGAGATGTGCTGCCTTGTAATTACCTGTGTGCTGACTTCCACTCTGCTCTTAGAGACATGAAAGGTGTCTCTGCCAGCTCGCTGATGAGGAGGACCAAGCTGCTGCATTGCTCAGACAGTGCCTGGAGAAGGGCTGGCATGGTGCTTAGAAAGGTGTTGTGTCCTGGGGCTGTATCCAACCTGGTCCTGGCATTGAGCATCATGAACGCAGATATAGTGAGGAAAAATGTATATGGTGAAGGTATCCCAAAAGCAAGATCTTGTATGGCAGGGAAAGAAGCACCTGGGGCAGCAAAGGGGTTACTGACCTAGCTGGTGGTGATTGCCCCTACAAAGCATTTCTGTTGTAACTGCACCCACTATGCCAAGCTTCTAATTAAACTCCCTGAGATGCACTGCTTGCATGGAGACAAAAGGAGATCCACACCTTGATGAAGGAGTTGCCTAGACAGAGGAGAAAACCACTGCTAGCACAGAGATGCTAATTGCCTTGGGAACTCCCAGAACTCAGGTGCACATCTCCCAGGAATGTCTGGGACCCTGCCCCGACATGTCTGTGCCCTCACCAAGGGAGGGTGAGGCTCTGTGGGCACTGCCTGACTGCAGCACCTTGTTCCCAGGAAAGCTGGGAAGCTCTGACCTTGCTCCCTCCTCTCCTCTCATCCAAACCAGCAGTTTGCTGGTGCTCTGCTAACACCAAGCTGCCTGGATAAATCTGGTTAACAAATATTTTATGAGAGGTTAAACATCTGAAACCACCCAATAACTGATTATTATCTGAGCAAGCAGGAGCTGGACCACAGGAATTGCCACCACTGGCTCAGACCAGGTGGGATCTGCTCCTGAGCCCTGCAGTGAAATGCCAGTGGCTCTTCAAGGGAAGACAGAAAATCCATCTTGGCAAATGCCAGTGGGCTGGCTGTCCCACAGCTATTATGTCTTCTCAACCGCTTCTCCTACATCCAGCCTTGCTCTTGAGCACAGCCCTCAGTGTCCTTCCCTGGCAGATGGAATAGGGCAATGTTGGCTGACTTGGGTGATGCCACCAGAGCCTGGAGCTACCCTGCACCAGCTGCTCTCCCATAGCCTCACTGGCTTGGGAAATAAGACCAGGGTTTGCAGTGCTGCAAGGGAGTTTCGGTGGCTCAGTCCTGCATGGGCAACCAGTGTCTCAATCTGTAGGTCCCTGCAGACAGAGACTCCTCTAGAAGCAAATGTTAAGTCTTTTTCAGCTTTTACATTCTCCAAAGTCAGACAATATTAAACCAGAAAGAAATAATTAAAAAAAAAGAAAGAAAAGAAAGAAAAAGAAAAAATTAAACCTATTATATTAAACCTAATTAAACCCTGCTGCCCCACACATTTCTCCCTGGCACTGCTGTGAATCTTGATCAGGGAATTTCATCCATAAACCCATCTCTCACATGGGGAGAGGTTTTGTAACTAACAAGTGGCTATTGCACAGTAATTACAACTCGGTTAAGGCTCCATTACCAGAGCTGCCTAAGGTACACTGAGGGGCTTTTTTCAGGTGAGCATTTGGCTTAGGGCCATCTCCCCTTGGTGCACCTTGTCTATGGGATCAGGACCCACATGGAAAGAATGGGAAAAGCTGGTGGTACACAGGAGGCTAAACCCCACCCTGAGCCACGGGTCTGGCACCTACATGTCTGTGCATGGCATTAAATACCTGTTCTGAGGGATTAGGAGGCAGTTTGGTAACTTGGAGGCTTTGCACAGGGAGAATTGTGCTCAGGAGTTCACCCTGGAGCAGCAGTCAGCAAGAGCCAACACTCCTGTTGGGACTGAGGGCTCTGAATAGGATGAGGATGGGGTGAGGGAATGGATTTGGCTTGGAGGAAGAGGGAGAGAGGGTGAAGTGAAGGAGCTTGGCTTCTTCAGGGTAGTTTGCACTCGCCAAGCCCAGGGAAAGCTGGTGGGGGTGACCAAAGTCCAGCACTACAGAAACTCCCTGTAGCCCAGTGGAGAATCTCCCCATTTTCATTTATTAAAATAGCATTTTTATGACTAAGAAATGTTTAAAGTAAATATGAATGAAATACATTTTACCTCTCCCATCGATTTCCTGGGATGTTTACAACTGCAGAGCTACTGATCTCCCCGAAGTGCCAGACGGGCTTGCTCTTTGTGTACCACACGTGCAGTGAGAAAGGCTTTTTAGTGAATAAAGTACCAAACACCACCATAGGAATGGATACACTAAGGCTGGGGGTCATTAGCAGTGCTGTTCCCATCATCTCACCCTCGCTGCTGTCAGGGCTTTTGGCCCTCAGGTCCCACTGCACCAAGTGATGGGAGGCAGGTGGATAACACCCAAGATCTGTGCCACCCTTGTCAGGGTGCTGGACACCCTGAGTCCCACTCAGCACCACCCGTCTGCTGGGGTGGGAATGATGAAGGAGACCTTCACTTGTGATTCCCCACACAGGAGGGAATGTTCTTGAAGTAACTGGGATGTTGTTGCTTTGTGAGGCACTGAATGTGCTGGGGTTTGCTGTGGCTGGAGGGGAGTGCTGTTGCCAGAGCTGATGGTAAGGAGGAAGGGAGTGGTCAGACCTCAGCTTGCTGTTCCTCATACCACAGAAACTCTCAGGTGACACAAAACCCCGGGTTTTTTGGCCATCTTCAGTCCCCCAGGTCCATTCCCACAGCCTACTGCCAGCCCCTAGCCTGTCTCTCCACATCTGTGTATGGCTCTGACCACAGTTGGCCGGGAGGTCCCCGAGCTGGGAAACCCCCAGCCATGGTGCCTAGCATGGCTGGAGGAGGATTCTTCCCGCCTCCCTTTGCCACATGCATGAGGCCCAGCCCAGGCTCCAGTGCCTTTATTCCTTGTTCCAGCAAACACCTGCTGAAGCTGTTTTGGAGTTGCCCAGGCTCTGACCCAGTGTTGTGGCACAGCACAGGGTTGCAGAAGGGCTGTGAAGGCTGGGCACGCTCCCTGCCTCTTCACACCTCTTTTGCCAGCCAGGCTTGCAGCTGGAAGCACCCCAAATCTCCTCCTGTATCTGCCTCTCGGGCTCTGCCCTCACCCACACCTCAAAGGTGCTGGCAGTCCCGTGCCCGCGCCGCAGGACCAGGGCTGTGCAGACAGTGCGTCAGGCGCTGTGGGGGCCAAACAGCCGTGAGCATCAGCACAGAGTCAGCTACAGCCTGGCAGCAGGGCGCTCCCCAGAAGCATGCAGCGCTCCGCCAGGACTCGCTGCCCTGGCACTGGGGTTGGCATTGCCAGACAGGCCTCCCCCGATGCTCAACCTGCACCTTGATTTCCCTCCAAGTCAGCAGGAAATTTGGCTGAGCCCAACCCAGCCTGGACCTATTAGGGAGCTCTTGGTTGGCCCAAGACCCCCCTTTTTGGAGGGGAGCCCAGGGTTTGTGGAGGGGCTCAGAGCATCGCAGTGCCTCGACCCCTGATTTCCTGTGTGCCAAGGCAGAGCATCACCTCCAAACGCGGCTTCCAGGAAGGAGCTGGTGGGAGCATGGGTTGGGAAAGCGTGTGGTGTAAAGTTTCTGAAGATCCTTTCTGCTGGTGTGTCAGCCTCCATTACATCAGTCCGGTCTTGTTATCGGCTGACGAGCGCTAACGAGAAGTGACAGACGTGACGGGGAGCAGGCAGGCTCCAGGAGTAACACCGCGCTCCCCAAGGACAGGTCCCCCCCTTCCCAGGGTGGTTTGGTGCTTGGTCGGTCCTTCAGCTAGCTGAGGCTTTGCCACTGTCCCTGCTCTCAGCCTGTGCTCTGTGCCAGGACCATTCTGGGGTCTAGGGCTCCACAGCTGTGGCCAGTTGACCAGGGTGGATCTAAGCCCAGGAAGAGCTCCTTGCTTTTCTCATCAGCTTCAAACCGGGGCCAAAGCCAGGAAATATGCCCATGGCCAAGCCAAGTCTTCCCATGGTGGCAAATGGCTGGAGGTTCCTGTCTGAGAAAGCTCAAAGGGGCACAAAATGGGTGGGAACTGCCAAGCATCCCTCCCCAAAACTCAGACTGGGGGGCTAGAAGGAAGAAGTGAAGTTTTTAACCCATAATTCCACCAGTTCAATGGCCCATTGCATGCCAAGGTCTCCGTGGGATGGTGCAAGCTTGGAGATGCTCACCCAGGGTGGGGAGTGACAGGGAACATCCTCGTCCTGCACAGCTCCACACAAGGCTGGTAGAAGAGTGGAACAGGAACAGCTTGTACTGGTGCATCATCTGGGGAAGGTCTTCTGCTTCTTCCTTCATTGCCATGCTCCAAAACAGGAAAAGAGGACCAAGAGCAACCTTTTCCTGTGACTGAGGAGGATCCTCAGGCTCCTGCGTGGCACATCCAGCAGTCAGCAGCCAAAACCCAACCAGCATCTCCCCTCTTGCACCCTCCCCCATTGGGGAGATTCTCCCACCCCTCTGTGGCCCCAGCTCTGCCCCAGCTCACCCACCAGCAACTGGGGTTTGGATCAGCATCAAACCTTCTCCAGCCTTCAAGGTTTGCAGCTATCGACATTTTGTTCTGAGTCAATATTAACTTCTCAGGCCAATAGACAATAAATAGAAAATAATAACCAATGTACTGTACACTATTGATGTATGATTATTTGGCTCTTTTGCATGAGTTTCTCACGGGCAAAGCAGCTCTGGGCCCGCAGAGCTCAAGTGTTTGTTGGCACCAAGAGATGTGAAGAGGAGAGAGAGAGATTTTCTGCAAGGTTCAAGATGCCTTGGAAAGGGTGTGAGGAGTGAGTTCCAGCAGTACCTGGCAGGGCCCTCTGACTGCCTGGAGAGCACTGGGATCATCTCACAGCTCCTAAAACACGCTAAAAATGTTAAATCAAATGAACTTCACCACTGTCCAAGAAGCAGCTTGGGAAGAACTCGGAAAACAGCAATCAAATCAAGTTCAGAGGCAGGGAGATCTTACATGTTCTGGGATCATGAACCATCTTTGTAAAGTATTTTTTGCAGAAGAACTGTGAAGAGAGTTGTGAACCTGGGTGAGGAGCATTACCTTTGCTGAAAAATCCCCAAAGAGGAGGAACACAGAGGACATTTTGAGAACAGGCTGCTGGGGACTAGCGAGCAGGCTCTGTGGCTCTGGGGGTGGCTTTGCTGGCACATGGAGAAGCTGGGGGAGCCTTCATGGTGGTGGGGTGAAGCCCATCACCAGCCCATGGCTGCTTGGTGTGCAGCCTAGCCACTTCTTGGTGGTGAGGGATTTTTTTTCCCCCTTTCTCCCTTTGCAGCCCCGACGTCAGGATGTTTATAAAACTCTGAATCAATTTGAGGCCAGGAGACGTTCAGGCGGGGAAGCACCGTGCTGATAGGGTCAAAGGCTCGTCGCCAGCGCAGATCATACACCCTGACGTATTAATTCAAGCTGTCAGGACCAATATGTGTACAAGCGCTCAGGGAGGTGCAGGCAGTGCTGCCCAAAACCACCAGGCTAACTCTCTGCAGGCCCTGAGCAGAGAGCCAGGGAGCACCCACAGCACATCATGGGAGCAGGGAGATGCCCACAGCACAAGAGCAGGGTGAGCAGATGCCCATACCCAGCATGAGAGCAGAGTGATGCCCATGGCACAGGATGAGGGCAAGGGAGGCACACATCCCTTGTCACAGCACAAAAGTAGGGTGATGCCCGGGCCACAACATGAGAGTGGGGTGGTGCTCATGGCACAGTACAAGAGCAGGGTGGTGCCCATAACCCATCACAAGAGCAGGGTGATGCCCATGGCACGGGATGAGAGCAAGGGTTGCATACAGCCCATGTCAAGTCACAAAAGCAGGGTGATGCCCAGGTCACATCACAAGAGCAGGGTGATGCCCATAACCCATTACAAGAGCAGGGGAATGCCCATGGCACAGGACGAGAGCAAGGGATGCACACAGTCCACCTCACAGCACAAAAGCAGGGTGATGCCCCTGTCACCTCACAGCCAGGGGACTGAACCCCACACAGCCCTGGGAGCTGCTCATCCTGGCGTCTTCATGCTCCTGGCTGGCACGGAGGCAGATCTGAGGAGCCGCAGGAAGTACATTTGTTACTGGGAACGCTTTGATATTTCGCATGTGAAACGTCTGCGCGCTGGAGGAGCTGAGGCATCTGGCAGGAAATTACCATGAATCCTGTTTCTCTTTACAGTCACACACACACACATGCCTCCTTGCTCTTTTCCTTCCCTCCCTTCTCCCTGCTCACCCTCTCTCTTTGCCTTCCTCTCTCCCCACACCAGAACCTGATCCAGACCCTGGAAAGGGTGCCACCAACCCCACAAACCCTTCCATCACTCTCCCTGCCCTCTCCTGTGGCCTCACTCCGCAGCCTCCCAGGAGCTGTGTGGCACCAGTAATCCTTCAGACTTGTTACAAACCCTTCCCCTGTGTGCTGCAGGGCTCTGTGGGGTCAGGCTGCCCCAAATCACTCACTTCTCCTGTGCTTTATCAGACAGGGGATGTAGGAGAGACATTTTGGGTACCAGGCTGGGGTCAGGTCATTCCCTGCAAGACTCCTAAGTTTAGGATATCATCTTTTGTTTGGCTAGTGGAAGCATCAAGTGACAGCAGGGCTTTCTCCAGGAGCTGCACCCCTCGTGCTGGGTGTGAGACTGATTTTGGGACATGGGCACCCCAACACACTGCTAAGGAGTGGGGGCGGGCTCAGACCTCATCCTGCTCTGCACCAGCAGTCATGAGCCACGTCAAGAGCAAACCTGGGAGAGCAAGATCCTGCTTCCCTGATCCCAGCTCTCGATAGCAGAGCCGCAGGCTGTCCCGGCGGGATGAGCAGGAGGAAGCCTGCTTCCCTGTGCTCTCCCCACCCGGGGAGCTTGGCCGTGGATCAGAGGAGCTGTCTGCCTCCCCAGTGAGCATGGCCAGGCTGCAATGCTGGAGCAGGAGCTCCAGACTGGATCTGCGTGTTGCCTCCTGCTCTGGAGTTATCGTGTCCATCGGGCTGCTGTCAGCCTGCTCCTCTCCTCATCAGCACGGCCCTTGCCAAAAGAATTATGAGTGTATTAAATGATTTTATTACAGTAAACTGCAGATCCTGCAGTGTAAACACAGGTGGTGCAACACACCTCGCTTTGAACCACGTCCAGACCAGCAGGAGAGATCCACCCCAAGGGGAGCAGGATCCAGCCCCTGCTTCTCTGCTCCCCAGGGTCTGGCTCAGGCTTGCAGACCCCAAGCACAGGGAGATGTGCAAACCCAGATGAGAAGTCCTGGAGGCTGAGCCCTCGGACCTGGCTGCTCAAGGAGAGGATGCACAGAGCAGAGATGTGCTGAGGGCCCTACAGATGCAGCCAGGGGGATGAGGTGCCAGTGACACAGTGCTTTCAGCTCAGGGTGTGGAGTAAGGAGCCCTCACAGCCCAACACCTATCCCAAGAGTAAACAGAGCCCCTCTGAAAATAAGTCCTCACTTCCAGCTGTGATGATGAAAGCAACCCCAGGAAGAGCAGCAGCCCCTCATCCACCAGCCTCCAGGTCGGCTGCCATTGAGCACAGGCTCCCTTTCTCCCCCTCTTGCTTTCACAGGTTTCATTTTGGCCTCGATTCCAGCAAGTTTACTGACAGATTACTTCATTTTAACTCTATGGCTTTCCTGTCTTGTGGGAGGCATATTTCTAAGTATCATATTTATCAAAAGGCTGTGCAAAAACAAGGGCCAGAATTACTCTTTTGATGGTTCCCCAATAACTACAACCACAATAAATTTTTCAGGCAAGAAAACTCAACCAGGGACCTTTTGAGGTGGGGTTTGGGAGCAGGGTCCAGGTCCTGGGCTGCAGATCTTCCCCACCCCCTCGGGTTGGCCATGCTCCCCCCATCCCAGCACATCTGGTCTCGTTTGTGAGGCTGGTCTTCCAGTTCCCAGGGGTGACATATTTCCCCCTCCTATAACTCTAAATCAGAGCAGCATTTCAATAAATCACAGTGAACACTTATTTATTGGACATAGTTTTGGGGCTCTTAAAGCACGGAAAATAAATTTAATGGAGCGTTTGGAGCATTTCTCCAATCTTTTGAGGGATTACTTGGGGAATTTGTCAGCAGAGCCAAGCACAGCAGTTTGATCCAGAGAGATGGGAAAGAAATTATGGGAGATACTCTACAAAGGCCCAGGTGTACCCTAAATCACATCAAAAAAGATTAATGTCAAAGGATTGCTTGCCAGCAGAGTTGATTGGCAGCACTGCAGTTTATTTAATAAACTATCATTTTAGCCAGAGGGTGACTTTAATCTGAATTACATTTTCTTGTTTTGTCGTACGCCGTGCCAAGCGATTTATTGAATACTGTAGCATACTTCTTAACCTCAAACACCCAGAGAAAAAAAAAAGGAAAGGAAAGCCTTGAGAGCAGAGCCCCTGGAAAACCTTGAGACAGCAAAAGCTACTCCACTAAGAGGGCAGGAGCTCTGCTCCAGCAGCAGTTTGCTTCCTTTAGGCTTGGTTGGGAGGAGTTGGGAAGAAGAGTTGGCCGTTGAAATCCTTATCTGGGTTTTGCACGCTCAAAATCTCAGGGAGAAGGCTCAGCTGTGGAAAACACTGCCTGTTTGCTAACTCACATCCAGGTTGGACTTCAGAGCTGTCCTCACTTGCAAGATCAGGACCGAGAGGATGGATGCGGAGAAGTGCAGGCACCAGAGGCGCTAGTAAAATTAGAGAGATGCTGGAAGAAAGAGCATGTTCCTGCAGATCCCCAGTGCTTCATTCAGCCTGCCACTGATGCCATCCCTGGGAAAGCCAGCAGAAACCTCCTGCTCACAGTTACAGCTATGCCTGCACCGACCAGGGGCCCGCCTGATATTTGGTGGGCAGGAAGGAGCCCCTTGACTGCTTGGTATCTCTGTGACCCTGCAGCCCCTCTGCATGTGGGCAGGGTGAAGGGTGAAGGGCATGGGCCTCAGCCAGCAGAGATCTGATTCCTGAAGAGATAAAGGATTTTGCAAAGAGTTCAGAAGCCTTGGAAAGGTTTTAGCAATACCCCAGCTAAGGGGAGAAAAGCCCTCCGCCAGCCCAACCTTGCCATGCCCTGCACATGCTGGTGATGCACCAGCACTTCTTGCTCCCCTCCCAGCAGAAGCAGCCAAGGTGGACAGACAGATGGACACAGAAACCAGCATCAGGGGCTGGTTCACAAAAGCCAGGGGCCCACTGACCCGTGGGGCTCTTAAATAATGTGTTTGTGCAAAGAGACAAAGAAATCCTAACTAATAATAACCCTCGTTCCAAGATTATGATTGAGTTTTTCCTCTGTTCTGCTTGATATTTCTGCCAAAGAAAGAAAAAATCCTCACTGAAGTCTAGCAGGAAATCCAATAAAATTTCTTCAAAAGATGGGTTTGACATTGAAAAATAGCAAAATTATAAAAGTAGGCCTCAGAAAAGAAAAGGG
Organism: Galbula dea; assembly: GCA_013399015.1. Taxonomy (NCBI): domain Eukaryota; kingdom Metazoa; phylum Chordata; class Aves; order Piciformes; family Galbulidae; genus Galbula; species Galbula dea. Next base: position 1,368,741 of record VWZX01011013.1, on the reverse strand, counting down.
GAGAGTTATTATATCTGGCACCTACTGAGGGCCCAAAGCTCCCTCTCCAAATGAGCCATCACAGATTGAAAGTGTTTAGCTTCCCGTTGATTAAATATGGTGAAGGACCCGAGGCGTGCCAAGCCTTGGGGATCGAAAGTTTGTTTTCAGTCAGAATGTGTTTTCAGTCAATGGAAAAAATGGTTGGTCTGTGCTGGGGTATGTAACTGAGAAGCCTCAGGTTTGGAGTGAGTAATGACTGCGATGCAGAAATGCAGGAGGGTTGTTAATCATCCGACCCCAGCCCCCGTAATTCAACTCAGCAACTCGCATGACTTTGGAAGTGTTGGGGTTTTTTTTCCCTGTTCTTTTTAAAACATAGAAATCCAAATATTTTTTTCTCTTTTGTCTTTTTTTCCCCCCCCTAGAGGAACAGCATCATCTGCTTGGATCACTACTACCTTCCTTCTCTTTCTCCTGAGGTCATCGGGAGCAGCACAGGTCTGCAGGACTATGCCAGACTCTTGCTCTGCAACACAGCTGGATGCTCCTGCCCCAGGTGCAAAATGGGATAAATGAGAGCAGTGGCTGGTAACAGCAAGGCAGGACACTAAGAACCATGTCATGCAGGCAGCACAAGAAGGACCTGGCAGCCCCAGGCACATGTTCCCCACCAACAGAAACCATTGGCAAAGGTTTGGTGGAAAGAGCTCTCCTGGAGAGTGCTGCAGGAAACCACACATCCCAGCAGGACAGAGGAGACCATTGAAAATATCCTGGCCTTTTTCTTTTGGCAGAGGAGGAACCACTGCAGCCCTAGGCTGCGTGCCCAGCCTTGAGCCAAGGCTGCACACTCATAACCTGCAAAGCAAGAGGTGCAAGGAGCAGAGTGATGCTCCATCACCATCACTCAGCCTGTCACAGGTGGGTGGCAGCAGGGGACTGGGCACCCTCTGCTCACCCATGTTTGGTAGTGACCTCAGGCAAGGACACAGCCACTTCTCTGCACCAGCATCATGCCTTGTCCTGGCCCCAGCAGCCCTGCACAGTCACGGGGCTGCCTTAAAGAGCAAACATCCTCCTTTCATAGGGAAAATTAGGGCAGATGGTGAGGATCAAACGCACCTCTGGAGCCCAGGGGCTGGAGGGATACCAGCTCCAGCTGAGCCCGAGTTCAGCCCTGGGTCAAGAGGTTGCTAAAGTGACCAGGAGGACAGGGGGTGGCTGCAGAGATGCAGCTTGCACAGCACCTGAGGCACAAGGAGCCCATGTTGATGGCTTTACAAATCCCTCTCCTTGGTCCCCACAGACCCTTCTCACCTAGCCACTTCCACACATCCCTTTCTCACTCCCTCACGGGATGCTTGACTTTATTCATTAACTGGGTTTGCTGGGCTGCTTCTCATTAGATATCCAACAAATTCCAGGAAGACAGGACACCCACTGGGCCTAAATGAAATTAGAGAGCAGAGCTCTGCTACAAGTGGTTTAATTCAAATTACAGCAAGATATTATCGCCAACTGCAAGTGCTCAGAGTCATGAGTCAGACCCCCACAAGGAAGGAGACAGGCTTACAAAAACCATGACTTGTTCAGTATATAATTAACTTTGGGGTTATTTTTATTTACCTTCCAGTTTTAGCCTTCAGGAGTCAAATTTTTGAGCTTGCCTCAATGAGGGTTGGAAACAGGTTAAAGTTAAAGAGGGGAGGAAAAAAGAAGAGGAGGAATGCACCCACATTCCTGTGATGCCAGGAGCTGGGGATTTAAAAGGACAATTACACATCACGGGGATTGCAACAACCACCCCACAGAGAGGGACTGGAGGCAACTGCAGGTTACTGCCTGTCCAGAGTCCCTGGTCTACAGGAGGTGGGTGAAATAGCTTCCTGCACGTCCTCAGCCACCATAAATCAGAAGAGCTGAGACAGAGTTAGTGCAAGTTTACCCACTCCTGTCTTCTAAGAACCTGTCCAGCCTGCAGCAGAGCCAGGACCAAGGGCCAGCCCCACCTCACACGCCACCATTAATCATCACTGGTCCAGCAACAGGATTTGCTGCCTGACTCACCTCCTTCTGAGAGAAGAGGAGGTTTTTGCTGGCAGAAACAACTGCATGGGACACAGCAGAAGTACCTGGAGCCAGTAAAACATCACAAGGCTCTCAGAAGGACACCAGACAGTGGACAGCAAGCACTTGAAGACCCTAACCAGGGTGACCACTTGATGTCAGCTCAGCCAAGGAAGCAAGAGGACACGGCTGAGCAGTTTGCAGGGTGTGGGTTGAGTTTCTTGGTGTTCTCAAACCACTCACACAGCCTTGAAACTATCTTCCTCAGCTGATCCTTGTGGAGATGAATTGGCCAACCCTCCCCTGCTCCTGCCTCAGATTGTGTCTTCCCCTGTTTCCGCTGAACAGATAGTACCCTGCTATCTTTCATTGAAACATCATGTCCAATTTCTCCCTTGATTAAACCCATATTTTGCTTGGCTATAAGTCAAATATAAGAAGGCCGCACTCAAGTGAACTAATCTAGGTTTACTTGCCAGTAGGTAATTTGATAGACAATTTGGCAGGCATCCACTCCAGAATTAAGCAAACCTGAGCAATAAAGATGTAGGAAAACAATCCTGGAAAGCCATAATGAGATGTCTACTTTCATTCAAGAGCAACTTGTTCCACTAACCTTTCTGCTGACACTTAGGACTGTTGTGCCTGCCAGCACCCAGATCTGGGAGGACATGTTCAGCTGGACCTCCATCAGCCAGGCAATGCTGAGACCAGGGCTGAGCAGTGGTCCAAGCTCTCCTGATGTGATCCTCAGGAGAGACTGACTCCAGGTTTGGCAGACCAAGCCCTGGATCTGGGTGGAGGCAGCAGGAGGGTTTGCTGAAGGTTTAACTCAGCTGTGAAGAAACAGCTCAAGCACCTACAGCATGGGACCTTTACCTAGAGACTGCGTGCAACTTCTATCGCTAGATTTTGAAGCCCTACCTCCTCAGAGCTCCTGGAGCAGCAACAATGCTAGGGCTGGTGCCGCTGAGTTCCCTTTTATGGCCTTCCCATCACGGCCTGAGTACAGACACCTACAGCACCAACCTCCCACCACCTGCTGTGTTGCAGGAGAGCTGAAACTCTCCTGGACATCACCTGGGGGTTTATCCTTCAGGCAAACAACACCAAGGGCTGTGATGTGCCCGCAGAGGAGCTGTGGCTGTGCTGGGGCCAGCAGAGGTTTGCTGCCCACTACCAGAGGAGACACGTGGGGGTGGATGAGCATGGCCATGGCCAGAGCAAAGGAGCTGTCAGGCCACTGATGTGCAGCTCCATCCCTCATAATGCCATTATGTATTGCTGGTATTAATCATGCCGCTAGGTAAGCATTACGGCACTTTTATGGTAGCTTTGAAGCTAATCTGTCACTAATGCCTTCTGGATTATCATGATTTCTTACAGTTGTGATTCATTAACTCAGATGCCTAATAGAATTAGTATTAAACATCTTCCATAGATTTCTGCCTCAACATGTTGAGTTTTGAAAGCCTTTTCAATATTATATTGTGTTGTATTAAGTGGCATGTCAGGCACATTGTGTGGTCTCCTGGAGAACCTGGTGCAGCTGGAGCTGTGGTGGGGGTTGGAGCAGGGGACGTGGTCAAGCTCCTTGGGCTCTGGGGTGGCTGGAGGGACAGTGGGATGCTGCCAGCTCCAGGGACTGAAGCAATGCTCTGGGGGCCACGGATGGTGAGGCGTGAGGGGTTTTGGTGTAAGGAGACTTCTCCAGGCAAGAGGTAGTTCATGGTGCAGCTGCTCACCTCCAACCATGCGAGACTTTCACTGGTGATTAAGCTAGTACAGAAGAGGTTAATCTGCTTTGAGGATAGAAAGTACAGCGCAGATACTAAATATGAATGTGACTATTACCTGGAGGAATCCTTTCCCTAGACATTGCAATGCCGTTCCTAGAAGGACTATTATTCCTAATAATCAATATTAATTTTCAGTGCATTCTCTGGGGCTTAGAATTTTTTTTGTGTTTCGGATAAGATCTGGATCTTGAAGCAGGCTAAAAAGAGGTATTATTACTCTTATTATTAGCATTATCTTTATTATCTTGGGTTTTAAAAAAAATAAAATAAAAATCTTATTTAGATAACTACCATCTCTCCCCAACAGCAGGCTGTGCAGCTCACAGGCCTTTATCTGGCTACTTCAATCTGTGTGTTGTGGGTAACAAAATTTTACAGTTATTATTATTAATAATGTAAAGCCAAGACCAGAACAATATCACATTAGGCTGTGTGCGTGCGAGTGAGCCTGGACCAACCTGTGCCTTAGTGCTGGCTTGGTTTGCTAGCTCTGCCTTAAGAGAGGAGCCCCACTGCCCACATTTTGCTGGGGGGCTCAGTAGAGGAGCCCCAGCCCTGGGCATCCAGGCAGGGTGAGGAGGATGCTCCTGCTGGGGGACTGGGAAGAGCCTGAACTTTTGGATGTGCTTCTGAACCTGACAGTGAAACATTTTTGGCAGCCCACCCTGCCCTGACCCCAGGAACCCTGTGTTGAGGCCATTGGCTAGAAAAACAGCACAGGAGGACTTCAAAGTGGGGACAAGGAGCAGCTGAGCAAACTGACAAATCCAGGCAAGGAGCTGCAGAGGCTGGACAAAAACCTGTGTCCTTGCCCAGCTCCGTGTGCCAGGGGCTCACCAGAGCCCACAGCTGGCACTGGTTCGGTGCAGTGTCCCCACCAGTGCCAATGAAATTCCGCTGGGGAGGTTTGGGGAAGAAATGCTGCTTTCAGAAAGACTCCTCTGGAAGAAAAAAAAGAGGTCAGGTTTGGGGCAGGAGTTTGAGTGATGGCCTGTGAGTGGCGAGTGGGAGAGAGGTGGCAGGGAGGCTGTGAAAGGTGGTTTGTCCTGGTGCCAGAGTCAACTTGTGCCAGCGACTGCAGCCCGTGTCCTGCCCCGCAGTCACTTCCATCAATCACACCAGGCACTGACAGCAAGACCATTTGTCAGCCAGGGAGTAAAACCAAGTTCAAAAGTAAGAGGTTGTTTCCTGGGGTGGTGGGCCGCGATCCTCCAGAGAGCGCCCCAAGCTGCAGGGGCAAAGGGAGACCTGGTCCCCCATCCCGTGCCCTGGAATAAGAGGCATCAGCGAGGGTCCCCTCTGCTCCCTCCTGGGGATAAGCCCCTGAGGATGAGCCTGGCCCGTGGCAGGGATCTGTTTTGAGCATTTTTGCCATCAAAATCATTGATTTCCCAACTGCAAGTGGCTTCTCAGTGCAACCCCATGAGTTTTTGGGAGGGAAATAACAGGCATTAGAGGAGAAAAGAAAAGCTTAAACCTTCATTAAGTGATATGGCTAAGATGAGCATTTAAAACCCTCCAGTTTTTGGTTACAGAAGCAGTTTGATTCTCCCCTGGATTGTTTTTATGCAACTCTGAAATACATCAAAGCAAAGCCTTGCTACAGAGAAGCATTTCCTTTGCCTTCTCATCAAAATGCCACTATTGATTGTCCCAAGAACTCTGGGAAGGGAGATGGAGAGGAGCCGTTAGCATGAGAGGGTCCCATCACTGCTCCACCAGTCCAGCACTTCTGCAAATACTCAAAACAATACTTTTCAGCTGTTTCTGGTGCTTTAGAAGGAGGAAAAATGGATAATTCCAGAACTGGAACAAACACACTCAAAATTACAGGGAAGGCAAAGGAGGGAGAGGCTGCCCTGGCTGTGCTGGGGGTGGACATGGAGCTTGGCACAGGCAGAGCCACTGTTATGGGGAAAGGCTCCTCAGCCAGGTTTTGCAGCAGCTCAAGAAGAAAAGGATGGTGAAGCATGGCCAGAACCAGCATCTCCGGCTGCCCGGAGCTCCTCACAGCGGCCTTTGTTTTAAGGAGTGAAAGGGGTGGTCATGGGACAGCAGTCAGCAGGACAACCACGGGGGAGGCCAAGAGAAAACTTTAATTAGGGTAACTTGAAGGCAGGCTTTAACCAACAGCCGGCAGGAGGCCTGGTTTGATCTCCTTGTGGGACAGACCCTGTGATTAATTGCGGTCCTGTCGAGGGGGGACAGACACCTGCCTGTCACATGCTTTGATTCCCAGAGCAGGCTTTGATCTCGCCTGGCTGCGTGGGAGGGTGTTGGAGGGTGTTCCAGCCATGGATGTGCACAGGTCGCTTTTATGCCACCCACAGGGGGTCTATGAGAAGGGGACGGGGTCGTGCAGGGGCGGGGGGGTCTCGGCTGCCAGACCTGGGGTCAGCCCAGGAGGGGCTGAGGCCAATGGGAGTTCGTCCAAAGGGGAAAGTTCATCCCCAGTCTGGAGAGGTGTGGGGGGGCTCTGGGGGCTTGTTGTCATAGATAGAATCGTACAATCATTTGAGTTGGAAGAGACCTTTCAGATCATTGGCTCCAACTGGTAACCAGCACTGCTAGGTTAACAGGTTAATGCTTTGCTTTGATGTGTTTCAGGGTTGCATAAAAGCAATCCAGGGGAGAACCAAAGTGTTTATGTAACCAAAAACTACTAAACCATGTCCCTCAGCACCACATCTACAGCTACCTCTAGGGATGGTGACTCTACCACTGTCCTGGGCAGCTTGTGCCAGGCCTTCACAACCCTTTCCATGAAGAAATTGCTCCTCGTGTCCAACCTAAACTTCCCTTGGTGCAACTTGAAGCTGTTTCCTTTTGTCCTATTACTTGTTCCTTGAGAGAAGAAACCAACCCTGCCTCACTTCAGCCTCTTTTCAGGGAGCTGTAAAGAGTGAGAAGGTCTCACCTAAGCCTCCTTTTCTCCAGCCTAACCAACCCCAGTTCCCTCAGCTGTTCCTCACAGCACTTGTGCTCTAGACCCTTCACCAGCTTTGTTGCCCTTCCCTGGACACACTCCAGCACCTCAATGCCCTTCTTGGAGTGAGGAGCCCAAAACTGAACCTAGCATTCAAGGTGTGGCCTCCCCAGTGCCCAGTCCAGGAGGACAATCCCTGCCTTAGTCCCTTCTCAGCAGGCTTTCCGAACCAAAGGTGCCATGCAACATGCAGGGGATTGGGTCCAGATTTGTTCCTACCCTGCAGGGATATGGACCACTTACTGCACTGGCACTGCCTGCTCGCTCCCCACAGCTCTGGGTGATTCTGGGGCAGCAGAATCTCAGCATGTTGTTGCCTCTGCTGGCTGGTGGTGAGGTGATTGGCATGGGCATCTTTGTGTGATTGGCATGGTCATCTTTGTGCCTGGGGCTGCTCCTGGGTTTATTCTCAGCCCTGACCTTTGTGCCAAGCAGGCAGAGCATGTCACATTTATGTGCTAGAGTAGGAGGGGTTCCTGCATGGCGTGAAAGAGGATCCCAACGTCTCCACTTTCAGCCTGCCCTTGAAACCCGAGCAGGGAGGTGAGCTCCTGGCCCGGATCACAGGGACGGGGTGGGAAGAACCCCAGCGGAAGAGCCTGGCACATCCTAGGCATGCGCTGGCATTGGCAGCAGAGTGAGAGCGGGGACAGCCAAGATGATGCCTGAAGCTGGGGCTTGCCTGGGTGAAGGGTGTGATGATGGACAAAGGTATGTCTATTACTGCTTCTTCCAGGGACTTCAGGAACATCCCTGTGTGTGGTGTTATTTCCATCACTTTCCTCCTAGCCTTGGACAGGGAGGGTTTTCACGATGTCTTGGTAGAGCATTTAACTCCTACATGCAGTAGATGTCTTGCTTTTGAGGAGAGAAAAGGTCCTCTGAAGCTAGAGACAAGTATGGGAAAGCCCTTCTCTGTACTGCAGGAATATAACAGAAACAAATTTCCAAAAGCCCTGGACAAGCCCAGTAAGTCTGTAATGTGGTGTTCTGTTTCCTAATCTCTTCAGTAAGGAAGCAGTGTGTTGAATTTAAAATATCCCTCTGGTAAATGCTAACTATTTAAAGAGTGCTAGGGTCTTAGAAATGCAAAACAAAGATTTGTTGATTAAAAACACATGGTTTGTTCTGGAGGCATGAGTAGCCAGAAAAATCAGTTCTGACAGTATTTTGGCTTTTTCAATCCCACAAGACATGATGGTGATTTATTATAGTGATGTCAGCTGTGGTTGAAAAAAAGTTCCCTGTGTTGTCTTAATAAAAGAGCTTTACCTTGAAATCATTAAACTCTCAGCCTGTTTATTTGAAGCGATGACTGTGAATGTGAATGGTCCCCTCTAAATCACTCGGCCCTTGGCTGGAACATATGCCTGCACATGAGGTGCGGTGACAGCCTGGAGCTTGCCTTGCTAATGCGAGTCCTGTGATGGATACCATTAGGCTGGCTTTGAAACCTGGGGGGGAGAGAAACACACCAGGCAAGGAGGGGAGCCCCCACATCACAAAGGGAGACAACAGCCTCTATCTGTCTTCTTCTGCCATCCATGCAGATGTGCGTGGCTGCTGCCTGCAAAGATCTGCTCAAGGTGGCAAATGGGAAGTTGGGGGGGGGGGGCAGAGTCCCACACCCTGCAAAGAGAAAGCACAACATCAATTCTGGTGGAAGGATCCGCTCCTGGGAGGTGCAGTTGCTCTTCACACAAGGTCTGCCTTGGTGTGCCCTCTGTTGTCACAGTGCTGAGGTCTGGACTGCTTCAGAGAGGTACCAGAGGAGGTTTGGTATGGTGCAGGAGTAGTGTTGGATGGAGTCATCTGGCCTCTTTTTCAAGCCTATGTATTGCTTTTCAGCACACCGGCAGTAAAGCAGAGACATGGGCATTGTGTGAGCAGACCTGAGCTCACATGCTGACAGTAACAGACATGCAGCAGCTTACTACTCATGGTTCAATGAGCATCAGCAGCCCCAAGAACCTGCAAAGCCCTTGGGACACGTGCTGGCTGGAATGTAAATGGTAGGACAGTGCAAACTCATCACTATCTAAAGGGTGGGGGCAAGAGATTGGGGCCAGACTCTTTTCAGCAGTGCCAAGGGACAGGACAAGGGGCACTGGGCACAGACTGGAACCCAGGAGGTTCCAGCTGAGCAGGAGGAAAACCTTCTTTGCTGTCAGGGTGCAGAGCCCTGGCCCAGGCTGCCCAGAGACATTGTGGAATCTCCTTCCGCAGAGAAAAGGCAGCTAGAGGTGATCCTGGGCAAGCTGCTGTGGCTGACCCTGCTGGAGCAGGGGGGTTGGACTGGATGATCCCCAGAGGTCACTTCCAAATCCCACCATGCTGGGATTGCCCTAAAGAGATACACAACATGTCATTAATGTGTGGGGCTTTTTCCCAAGATGGGCACAGCAGTCCTCTGGGCTGGAGGCCATGAAAAAGGATGAATGTGCTCAGCAGCAGCAGCATCAGTGCCACAATCTCCGTTACATTGTAAACATGTTGAGCAAAATGCCCAACTGGGTATCTAAACCAGTGTCAGCCACAAGGTGTTCAGGGGAAGGAGGAGAACTTTTCCCCACCATGCTTAATTTCACTGTCAAGATATATAGGTGTCATATGCTGTGGACAGGGTATGGAGTAATGGAAGAAGTATAATAGAAATAACCTGCCAGGCTCAGCCTGCCATCCCTCATCCAGCTTATCAAGTTAGCTGAGCTCAGCAAATCACATTAGCAAGAGCCAGTGCAGAAACACTTTGCCGGGTGCAGACAGTGGGGATGGGTGGCCCTGCTTTGCCAAGCTCTACAAACCTCCCTGGGTGCAGAAGAACAGGCTCATCCCTCTTTCCCTGGGGAGCAGAGGGTTGGGAGTGCTGTGGGATTGCTGCAGCCCAGCCCTGCAGCTGCAAGCCCTTTTCCCTCCTATCTGGTGGCGGTCAAACGCTGAGCAATATTTACTTCCTGGGTAAACAGTTGTAATCTCCCTAACCAGAGTTTATCTCAGAGAAGTGAGCTAAATTCTTCTTGAATAATCTCTGTGTGTTGTGGTTTTCTGAGCAAGAGGTTTTCAGATGCCATTCAATGCAAATGGGCAGTTCTAGGTCAGACAGTGATGAAGGCTGGATCTGACCCGGGGCAGAGGGGTGCAGGTCCTCCTGCTCCAGAGGGTGCTCAGACTGGGAAAGACATGGCCAAGGGCTCAGCAACACATCCTGCCTCTGAGTGCTGGTAGAAAGGGCAGTGAGTACTTGGTTCATGGCAGAAACCATTGAAGGCAAGGCTTCAAGCCAGTCAAAACCAACTATTCAGCCCTGGGACCTCTTCTGGGTGAGAGAGCTGCAAGTGAGAACTGTCCTCAAAGCTGCCAGCCGTGGCAGCAAGTGCCCATCACAGGGTGTCCACCCCAGGTACCACTACTGGGAGTGCACAGGAGCAGAGCCTCTATTTCATCTTCATCACAACACAGCCTTCAACATAGGAATTACACCAGAAATAATACAGATGTTTAAAAAACCCCCAACCTCAGTGAGCTGTTTACAGTAAAATCCCCAGTAGATGGTGGCTGGGAGAGTGCATGGTGTGAGCTGAACTCTGACCCTGCTGAAGTACATGGGAATGCTACCAGAGACAAGATGCTTAGCAGGTACTAGCATATCATATATTATCTGCCTTAGCTACAAGAATTATATTTTCCCATCAGCATGATTATTTTTATTTGCCTTTTAAGTTGAGCTGGAAGACAACATGGCTTACATCCATCACTGCTGCGGCTATTAGAAAATTAACCAAGCTTAATAAACTTCCTGCATGGCTTGTTTCTGCAGCTGTGCATCTGGAGGAAAACAAATACACTGCCTGGTTCTCCATGGAAGGAAGAGAGGACCCACATGAAGCCTGGGCATCACTTGAAGAGGAGTTCAAATGAGCTTCAGCAGGCTATGGACCTGCACATGGTTCCACCTGGGCTGTGTCGTGCTGAAGGGCAGTGTTGTTTTGGTATGCCTCTGGTGCAGAGCTCAGCAAAGCAGGAGCAATGTGAGAACCCACACTGGGCAAAGGAGACTGCTGGCAGCTCTTCTCTCCTCTCTCAGCAGAGCCAGCACAACCTCCTTGGGTGAAGCAGCAACACTGCAGGCTGGGGAGAAAGCAGGGAGTCTCTTGGCAGACAGGATTGAAGTGGAAAGAGCTAACACTCCAGTGTCTGCAATGAAAGGAGATGGGCAAGTTGTAACCAAAGTGGCTGTCATAAATCATCAGCTCAGAGGTTTCACTCAGCCATTAGATACACCTGAAGACATTCTCAGTGCTGCAGACTTGGCTAGAGGAGTTCCTGCACCGTGTGACTTCCCAATCAATCTCTTTCCAGCAGGCAGAATGAACTGGCTGCTCATGTCTGTGTGTCTCAAACAGGAGATGCAATAAAAAAGAAATTCAGCTGGGTATGAGACCACATCTCCCTCCCTTGGTGTGCCTGGATGCTTTTCCAACCTCCTCTTAAAACATCCAGCTCCCTTTGGAACTCTGCATGAGCAAAAAGATTCAATTCCGAGGTCTGAATCCTTGGATCTGAGGTGGGAGAATGGGAAGGGGTTTGAGTCTCCTCTGGTGCTGCCTCTGCACCAAGCCTGCAAGGATGGAGCTCCTTGGGGAAGCCTGTGCTCTGCTCCCAGGCCAGCTCCCCGGCTGTGGGTGTTCACACCCTCCTGGAGAAATGAACCCCAAAGAGGGGAGAAAGTTTAGCAAAGCCCTCAGAGAGGTTCAGGTTTGTGGATAGGGGAAAAGTCTGGTGGAGGCAGCATGTTCCTCATGTGTCCAGGCTCTCAGAATGGGTGGGCAACCAGAGAAACAGGAAGGAAAACAGGAGAAAAAAGAGTAATTCCCAGCAGGAGGAATTCCCAGCAGGAGGGCTAGAGGGCCCAGGGCTCAGGCCACGGAGAGGTTTCACCAAGAGGGTTTTGTGGCTGGATCCGGTGGGATGTCATCCAGACCTGGGGCTTCAATGAGTGCTGCAGCCTCAGGAGCATCCACACCAGCACATCCTCAAGTTGTCCTAACTACCACGAGGTGCTGGCAAGCACTGGGAGAGGCTGAAAACACCAAGACCTCATGCCACACCGAGGGGCTCACCGCCAGAGCTGGGAAGGTCGCTGCCAACCTCGCCTGTCTGCAGGCAAATTAAAAATTAAATAAATAAAGGTGCTAGTTTACAAATAGAACTGTTACTTGTTACTCACAGGATTAACAGTCTCCTTTTATTTTTTTTCCCTCCTTTCCTTTTTTTTTGTTTTTATTCCTTTTTTTTTTTCTTTCCCTTTTCCCAGGCTGTGAAAGACGTTTGTTTCAGTTGCCAACATCTCTACAGAACTAATGTGGGTGGATTGTGACAGATATAATTTCTCCATCCTACAGTTTCATCAACTTGAGTTCTGTTAAACTATACCCGCTGGGCTTCGCTCCTTTTAAAGTTTCCGCTTTGACAGGTAGATTTATTAGTCTTGAAATTTGTACAAATCAGATGTCACTCGTGGCAACTTGTCAAAATGTCAGTCTGGGGAGGGAGGCATGAAAGGATTTTCTGGAGAGAGAAAGAGAGAGAGAGAGAGAGAGAGAGAGACGGGAGGCAGGCTTGAAAGAGCTGGAGCACAGCAGAAGAAAGGAGCTGGGAGGGATTGGAGCTGTCTTGATCCTGGGGGTTTGACTTTATTAAATATCTAGCGCCATACAGTGGGAGATGCTGCTGGATCCCGACATCAAGGCTGTCAACATCCGCCCATGGCTCCTCGCTCGCACCCAGAGGCTCCCGCAGCTTGTTATGGATATTTAGGGCACGGTGGAGGCACGGGGAGGGGAAAGTTCAGCTTGGTTTTTAATGCTGTTGTGTTTGAAGTCTTCCATTATCGCCCTAACAAGCTGTGAGCGGTGCCGAGCCGGCTCCGAGAGCGATGCTGGGTAAGCTGCAGCAGGGGGACAGGAGCAGGGATGCCTGCTGCTGGGTCTCCTCTAAAGCCCCAAAGCACATCCCTCCCCTCCCCGCAGCGTGCAGCTCTCGACGGAGTGTTTTATCTGCGAGGAGGAAACAGAAGGCCAGCAGAAGGGTCCCTGGGCTGCCCCTTCACCAGGCAATCCAATTTATCCTCTTATTTTTCCTTATGGTGTCGGCAAATGCCCTGGAAATGTGGTTGGATGATCTACTGCTGTTCCACTGGTAACCATGCTGGGACATCCTGACAGTTTTTATGTGGCAAGTTAGTTGCTGCCCTCGGTACAGACTCCACCAGGAGACTTTGGGTGCTCAAGGTGCAAAGCTCTCGCAGGATGAAGGCTGCAGATTCTGCTCTGCATCCCAGAGCCAGCCCATGTGGGAGCAGGCGACACCAAGGGTCACACAAACCGCCCTCCTGAGCTCAGTGCTCAGCAGAGACATAGCAGGAACTGCACATGTGTGTGTACACAGGCAAACTTGGCTTAATCAGGCCTGGAAAGCTGTAATTAAAGAGTTTGACCTTGCCAGCCCTTTGTGCTCCTGCTGAGGAAGGCAGGAGCAGTGTGAAGCATGCTCCTAAAGGACCACATGCTGGAAGGGGTTAAAAAGTGGCAGCCATCTCCTCTAACAGTGACTCAATGATTCTGACTGAAGCTTTTCCATGGGATAAATTTAGGGTAGTTGAAATGAAAACTTAAATACATATATATATTTAAAAAACTATTTAAAAATATTATTTTTGATTAATCAGTTCTGAGAAGATCAGGAAAAATTTCCATGAAAATCAACATTTTTGCATGTTTATAATATTTAATATTTACAGTTTGTTTGAAAAAAATCTATTTTGGCTGAGAAGACATTGGTTGAAGTTTGCTTGATGTGTGCTGTCACTCTGCTGGTGACATGAGGACTGGGTGTGGGGCAGGGGCCGCACATTGCTGCAGGCCCTGGTGGGACCATGCAAACACAGATTCCCTGCTGTGGTTTCCTGATGTATTTCTCTGAAGACACCAGAGACACGAAAAGGGGCAGAGGAAAGCCCTGTCCAATCCTCCTTGCTCCTCTGGAGATTCTGGGGTTGATGTCTCATCCTGGAAAGCTCCCAGCAGAGATAACCCTTCCTGCAGGCTTTCAGAGCTGTTCAGATGTACCTGCACATCCCAGGATTTCCCTGCACCTCTCCATCATGTCCTGCTGATCTCACAGCAGCCCTGTTAGCTGAAGGGCTAGTTAGCACTGTGGAGAGATGCTGGCCCAGCCCAGGGCTCTGGGCAGAGAAGGGTTTTCTCATCACCAGGATCCAAGAAAACTCATTTTTCCTTCCTGAACTGGGCAGAGCTCAATCAGCAGCATCTCAGGAATCCTCTCCCTGATCCAGAGCTGGTCCCAGTGCTTCATTTCAATTCCGTCCTCTACCCCTTGCCCTTATGCTGCTGATTGCACATGTCTGTTTGAGGTGGGAAAGGAAAACTAATCTAAAACTGAAGCCTGGTATTTGTCCATCAGTTCTGAAACAGGACTGCTCTGCAGAGCAGGGAGGGACCCAACACCTCACCCCAATCAGTTTCAGCACATTTTGTGATTAATGAGAGCTTTGGCAAGCAAAGTGTATGAGAGAGGCAAAGGTCATGATTTACTGACTCCCTGTCTGCTGGTCTGTGGGCAGCAGCACATTGCCATTGAGTGCTTGTTGCCCTTATGCTACCCTCTCCTTGGGTGCTGCTCCAGCACTGCAGAGCCCCCTGCACCCTCCAGCTGCTCTGACTGTGGGTTCACAGCTGGTTTTGGGGTGGAGGGGCAGTGTGTGCCAAGCATCCCCTGGCACAGTGGGAACAGGAGATGACTGCAGAGCCAGGATCTGGCTCTTGACCACTCTACTCCTGTCCTTGTGGGGGAGTTTCACCCTCCCACCCCTCATGCCTGCCATGGGGACGAGACTGCACAGTACAGAGAGGAAAATTAAGCTGAGCAGCTTTGCTTAATTAATTGGTCCATAAATGTTTCCCTTCTTGGAGCAGCTCAGAGTGATCATCTCATGCAAAGAGAAGGGGAAAACCCACTTCACACAGGAGGGTTTTCTTTAAAAGAACTCTCTTGATGTCACATCCAGCCTTGATTTCCTTTCATGTGGCAAAGGAATGGTGGCAGCTTGCTTCCCACATCAGAATTCACTATGGTAGGTACGAGGGGACTCTGTGGCTCACCACCTCTCTCAGCTGGTGTGGTGGCCATCTCAGGTGGGAAGATGGAACATGGGCTGATGCAGAGCAGGGTGAGAGGGGGATGAAGGCCAGTCCATCACTTTAACTGGGTTTTTCCATGTGCTGTGGGAGTCTGCAAAGTGATTTCAGTGCAAGCTGCAGGGAAAGGGAGAGGAGAGGGAAAGAGAAGAGGGGGAAAAAAATGCCTGGCATGAGTTCAGAAAGCTCTCCAGCTCACACATCTGGTTCTTATATTTCAAAGTTAATTAGTCATATTGAGGCTGTCTGAAGATAAATTTATCATCCAGAAAAAACACAAACAGTTTGAAAAATGAAAGGAAGTGAGGTGACATGGCTTGACGTTTAAATAAATCATTTTAACATGATTAAAAAACTTGTCCTCCCTGACACCCCGAGCTGGATACTTTGTAAAGACTTTTTGACAAAGACAAGTCCCTATTTGGCTTACAAAGCCTCTGCCATTCAAGTGTACAGAATAATCTTTGGCCAATTACTTTTCTGAGTGACTACCAGAGGATGCAACACTCAGCACAGAGGGTGCTGAGGCGGACGGGGGTCACGCACGGCCAGTCTTGCCCTGGAGGGGCTGGGGTGGGGGTGAGCTCACAGGGATGAGAGTACAAGATCTGATGGAGATGAAAACAGCAAAGAGGAGGCACACACTGTATGCCAGCAAAAACAAGAGCACAAGAAGCACTGAGCACCCCGGTGAGCCCTCCCCATGACGGGGTGCACCCAGACATGGGGCTTATCCCCCAGCAAGAGGCAGCGATACACTAGGGGATGGCTGCCTTGTGGTACCCACTCCCCAGTCCCCCCAGAGTGTCACAGAGCAGGCAAGGCTGATCTGACACACCCTGGCAGATCTCTCCCATCAGCAGTTTTGCCTCCTCAGCGTTGCTAATGGGATAACAGGAGATGCCGGTCCTGCTGCAGAAGTCTCATCATGTTGGTGACTGTCACCCGAGCACGATGGGGATCTGTCACTGCCTGTTCCTGCTAATACCACACAAAAGTCTTATTAGATCAGTGCCTTTAGTTTTATATCCATATCAAATTTCCTTCTCTCTGGCTTGAGTGATAGGAGGTTTGTGATTAAATGAAGCACTCCCCCTGAACATCAACTGGAAGAAAGCCCTGTGTGTCTGCTTGATGATATGTCTATAAGCTAAACATCAATCAATATGAGGGGAAATCATCATATCAGATGACCCAGAGGAAGAGCTCAGCTGGTTTTCATTCTGATTCACCTGCTTTCTCAGATGCTTTCAAGGGATATTGAAGTTTTGCCCATCCTGGCTCAATTACTGATACTTTTCCTTTTCCAGGTCCAACCCCATCCTTAGGAAGTCCCTCTGCAACTTTTTCTATTGACCAGATCCAGCCCATTGCTTTGCTGCAGGGGTTTGCAGAGGTCTTTGAGCTTCTTGCTCTCATAAGAAATCTGCAAAACGGGGCCCACAGTGTGTCCCCTCCCAGTCCTGCAGCAGAGAGGCAGCACAGCACCGGCAGCCCTCTGCCTCTTCAGAGCTGAGGAAGTTCACGAAGGTGGGAAGAACCACATCTTGTAACAAGAAAGAAGCTCTCCCAAGCATGAAGTGACATAAAAAAGCATGGAATCAAAATAAATAAATAAAAGAGTGAGGCTTAATAGATAAAATGAATATTCAAGTTGTTTCCAGGGAAGAATCTCTGACTTTGGTGCTAGTTACAGTTACAAGGTTTCTGCATTTTCTTGCTGTCAAAGCCTTCACCATAATTGTCCAAAAGTTCCTTGATTATCTCTAACAAAACTGTCAACTGCCTTTGAAGTATCAGAACACTCTCATCACATCTTATTAAATAGTAAACATCATTTGCAAGCGTGCAGGAGATAGAGACACGGCGTCAAGCTCCTCGTCAAAGCAGGTCGACGAGGTTTGCTCCCCGGCACCGCTCCCCAAGCACCTGCTTCCAGCTCGGGTGGCACCATCCTGCACCAGGCACAGGGGCTGAGCCTGGGGTCCTGTCACGATCTGAAAGCAGAGGGATGAGCACCAGCCCTGGGAGCTCAGCTTCTCCTTCCCACAGTGCTCCTGCTCTTCATCCAGCTGAGCCAGGGATGCCACCTGAGAGGGAAGGTGGCTTCTGGGCTCATCCACCCTGGGATCACCGCTGACACCTTCAGAAACTACCAGAGATAGCATCTCTGTCAGCTTGGAGCATATTGAGATACATTTGGGGAGAACTAATTAATTTGAAAAGAAAATAACCTTTTGGGTTCAGCCTAATGTTTTCATGCTATTTCTTTAAGCCAGGTTTGGAGAAACTCCCTTCATGTGTTGAAGTGTCTTTGGAGAGCTGAATCTTTCAGAGAAGAGTAATTGTGCAATTAGCTAGGAATTAGTAAAAATTCATTCTAATTACTGCCAGGTGTGACACATTTTATGCTTAAAAGCAAGGAGAGGACCTGCTCTACCCTGTCAGCATTAGCTCTTGGAAAGGATGTGAGCAGACTCAGCTCTTGGCTTGATGTGTGTTGATCGATGCACACTGCTAGCTGCTGCAAACTGGTGAGCCCCCAGTACCACCCAAGGCCTGAGACCAGCAGCAGATGTGGTTCAGCTTGAGCCCAGGGCAGCTGACAGCACATCAAAGTCTCTCTGTGCCACTGGCACAAGTACAGGCAAACCTTGGACAGGAGTCATGAGCCATGATGAGGATCATAGAATGGTTTTGGTTGGAAGAGACCTTTCAGATTATCGAGTCCAACTGTTAACCAGCACTGCCAGGTCACCACTTACCCATGTCCCTCAGCACCACATCTCCATGGCTTTTCAACCCCTCCAGGGATGGTGACTCCACCACTGCCCTGGGCAGCCTGGGCCAATGCTTAACCACTCTTTCAGGGAAGAAATTCCTCCTAATAGCCAACATAAACCACCTCTAGCACAACCTGAGACCATTTCCTCTTGTTCCATTTTTTGTTCCTTGGGAGAAGAGACCAACCCCCACCTGGCTTGAACCTCCTCTCAGGGAGCTGGAGAGGGTGAGAAGGTCTCCCCTGAGCCTCCTTTTCTCCAGACTAACCAACCCCAGTTCCCTCAGCTGCTCCTCACAACGCTTGTGCTCTAGACCCTTCACCAGCTTTGTTGCCCTTTTCTGGACATGCTTAAGGACCTCAATGTTCTTTAGAGGGAGAAGTCCAAAACTCAACCCAGGATTCAGGTCCTGCCCAGGACTACTCACACTAAAGCAGCAGGTTTGGTGAATTCATTTCCCCTCAGCTCTTGGTCTCAGAAGTGGGCTTTGGGACCATGCTCTGCTGCAGGGAGCTGGAGTCCTTCTTACCCCCAGAAAGCCTCAGCTAAAGCCATATCCCACCAGTTTACTGCTGGCTGGAGAGGAAAAGCCAGGTGGATCCTCTTGTGCCTGGTACATCATTAAAAACACTGAAAAAAATCCTCACAGTAAAGCCTGCAAGATTTCTAGCTTTAATTCCAGATCAAAGAGGCTTTGGGAAGGAGCATCCCAGGTTTGAATGCTTATCTCAGCCAGACCCCACGAGCTTTTGAAGTTGCCCCATCAGTCACTAACCAAAGATCTCCTTTTAGATGGGGAAATCAAATCCCTTTCAGCAGAAACCGGTGGTTATCAGTTTCTAAACATCACTTGTCTTTGAATGACCTTCTTTTGTGAGCTGACCCTGGAGAAGGAAACCCTTGCAAGAACTGGCCCTTCAGTTTGCAGAGCTTTGGCACACAGAGGGCTTTGCTTTCAGGATGTTCAAATCAGCAAAGAATGTGTATGTGTGGAAGTCATAAAACCCTTTAGAGGTAAATAAATAGATGTTGGAGTCCCTGTTTTAACACATAGCTATTGCTTTCAACTGCAAGTACTAACAAAGACTCAGCATTTCCAACCAGAGGAGGAATTTACACAACTATTTAGTCTCTGCTTTTCCTCATCACATACAGGCAAGGCTGAGAAGATGACACCTTTTCAGAGGATCAAGTTCTTAAATACAAAGTATTTTGGTTCAAGAACCCCTCCAGTAGCATCAATAGAAGGTCTTGCTTTGAAGCTATTGTAAGTGCTCTATCTGTAGCATAATTTAGGACTAAATTTCCACAAATTGGGCTGATGAGGAAGCTGTGTGAGAAAAATGCGTCTGCCCCTGGAGCCCAACTCTGCCATCAAAGGCAGCAGGCAAGGCAGCAGGACTCTGTGGAGCAGAGAAGAGGCAACCCTGGCAGCTGCCACCTCCCTGCAGCCAGCCTGGACCTACTCTTGTTTCTTAATTTTAACCACAAATGCCAAAATGCACTGAAAATCTCCTGAGATCTTCCTTATAACCCTTTTGCCATTGAAACTTTCAGGAAACTTCTCTTAGGCTGCTAAAATCCCTCCAGGATTTTGCAGTGCAAGCGTGCAGCAAAGAGCAGAACTCCCTCCTGTCATCTGCTACCCAGGAATATTCTCTGGACTTAGTGATGATGATCCCACCATGCCTGTGTGATCCCTTCTTGTAAATTCCTTCTGCAGAGCTCAGATGACATGCTTCTCCTTTCAGCCAGCTTCTTGACGGGAATTTACACCTTGAAACTCGATGTGGAACATGAGTGGAGCTGCAGCCCAGCTGCAGGTTGTATTTTCTGCTCCCCTGCTTGGCTGCAGCGTGGCTGGCACATCAAAAGCCTGTGTCCCCCTGCTGTGATGCTGGGCCTGCTTTCTGCCTCAGAGATTCATGACCTAACTATTTTGGTCGTTCTCTCTATTTTTGGAAGCCATCTCATGGTTCCATATCCTTCCCTGTGACTGGATTCTTCACGTCCCCTGGCTCAATGCTCAGGGTTAACCCTACAGGCTTGCACAGGAGAGGTGCCTAGGACAAGGATCCTGCAAGGACCAACTGGCAACCAACACCAGGGACTGAAAATCAGGCAAAGGGGCTCTGTGGCTTCTGGTAAGGACCTCAGCAGTTGTGTGTGGGATTGGGAAGAGAGGGGAACATCTGGGCACCCACAGCAGCTCCAGGGTTCAACAACCCATAGATATTCCTGCCTCTTCCCAAAACAGAGTGAGTCTCTCTGGAGGTACTTGTACCCCACACAGGTACCTTCCACATCACCCTACCCACTTGGAGAGGCAAGTGAGGAATAAATCCCAAGCACATGATGTGTTTGGGCTACTCTGGGGCTGTGTTGTGGCTCACCACACACCAGATCCCTGCACACCCTCCTGCTGTGGGTAGACTGGAACTCTGTCACCTCTGGTGGCTTCCAAGAGCTGCTCAAGTACTGACTGAGGTTGCCTGACAAAAACATGGGAGACTGAACACAAAATTGGAGTTTTTCCCCAGGCATGACCTCCTTCACCCAGCCTGTGAACACCTCATCTGTTTTCTCATCCATCTTGTCCTTCTGCCCTTCTTCCTCCTCCTCCTGGAGCTCTCTCTATTTGTCCTAGTCGTGTGTTTTGCAGGACCCTGCTCTGCTGTGGTCTGAGGAACTCCTGTGAAGGAGTTGTTGAGGGCTGAGGATAATCCCTTCCTGTGAGCATGTGTCCTTGTCACCCCATCCCTGCTACAAGCAGCAGCACTGGGGGACATGGCAGTACCCCACAGCTCTGTCACTCCAAGGTAAATCACCTCCTTTTAAGAAACACAAATGGAGTTAAAGGAGAAAAGAAAAAAGCTGCAGTGGATAGCAAGGTCTGTAGATCACCAAGCACCTAACCAGCCAGGCTTTTATTGGGTTATACCTGATTTCTTGCACGTTTGCCTGGGCCACTTTGAATAATTAAAAATAACCCTCTCTTATAAAACCCAAACAATTGGTATCACTGTCCCAGGCAGCAACAGCCCAAGGGCAACACTTTCTGGCTGGGATGAAGTGCCTGGGCCCTGCTGAACCCAACTCCCAAGGCTCCTTTGAAACCTCTGTGTCTGAACACGGGAGACCTGGAGGTGGAGCACTCTGGACCCTTGCTGCCAAAAAACTAGAGTATTTTTTTAATAAGGGCTCAAACCAACTAATAAAAAGACCTCGTCAGCAGGGCAAATTTCACTCCAGCTGGGAGCTGGATTCCTGTTAAAAGAAAAGTGCCAGCAGGCCCTTTAGCTCCAATGGCACTACCAGACACAGCTATAATTATGAGCTTTCTGTTGCTGTGTGAAAGCTGTTATGAATTTCAGTGGGCAGAGGGGCACAGAGGAATAGTAAATCACCCAAACAAAAGGTATGGGCAGCAGGGAGTAGGCTCCAGTGTTAACCAAGCACCACCGTAAAGACCTTAAATTATGAACATGTGCCATAGTTAAAACAGGATCTGCAAACTGGGAGCTAATTGTCCCTGAGGAGCCCAAGCATCCTTGCAAGCACAAGAGAAATCAGGCCATGCTTACTGGTCCTTTGTTCCCAGGAACCCCAGTGCTCCCAATTCCTTCCTAAGCACGGGAAGGCTGTGGCTGTGGTGTGACAGTGGGGAGCAGAGTCCCAGGCCTTGGAATGTTCAGAGCCTCCTTGAACAGGCACAGCCATGCTGTGCAGGGAGGTGAGCAGGGTTCTGCATCCTGGAGACCAGGGCAAGATCCCATCTCCTTTTGGGGAAGGGTAGGAGGTGCAAAAGAGCAAACGATGCTTGTGAGAGCAAAGACTCAGTGACCCAGGAAGAGTCTTTTTGTCTCAAGCTTCCATGCAGAAAACTCCTCCCTGAGCCAGGTCCTCTGCTCAAGCACCTTTAACTGACCTCCACAACCAGCTCCTGACGTTAGCCTTGCAGTTTGGGTCTGGGAGAAGGTTGCTGCAGAAGCAGAGCCAAAGCCAGAGAAAGGCAAGTACACTAGTGCTCAAAGAGCTCTGCAGGCAGTCAGGGCTCCTCCTGCCTTGTTCGCACCATCACAGCTCAGCCTCTCCCTCCAAGAGAGCAGTCCCATGACAGCCGCAGTGCTCACCAGGAGCCTCAGATCACAGTTCCAGCTGAGCTTCCCTTGCAGCAGTCAAAGGAGCTCTTATGGTGCTGCAGCATCCCTCCTCCACCCCAGCCAGACCTCAGGACTGCAGTACCTGCTTGTGCCAAGGAGATCTGTGGGCACAGCTAGAGGGTATGGGTACAGGGTGTACCCCTGAGCTGTACCCCACCCAGAGCCAGCAGAATCTTCAGGGACAACAGGGAGCTCCCTGCCCCAGAGAGCAGCAGCAGCAGGCTGGGACCTCAGCAGGGTCTCCAGCAGCAAGCTGGAAATCCAGACCTTGCCCCAGCTTCACACACTTCTTCTCCATGCCACAGCTTTCTGCCAGCAACCTCCCAAAGCATAACTTCCTAGTAGCAGTTATTTCAGTGAGGACTGTCACCACCCCTCCAAGCACAAACTCTGAATAATCTGTTGTTGATTTGTACATGGATTTGTACCGGAAAAGACTTTCCCAAGACCCCTGGCTTTACACAGCCTCCTTTATTAGTCCTGGATGGAGCTGTTTGTGGGAGGGTGAGCCTGAGGCTAAGCTGTGAGTCACAGCACCACTGCTCACTGCTGCAGCCTCACCACAGGAACCTAAATCAACCCTGAGCTAGAACTTCTAAGAGAAGTGTAGGCCCCAACATGAGTTACAGCCAGGCAAGGCAGCTCTCCCAAGGCAAACCAGAATCACAGAATGGTTTGGGTTGAAGAGATCTTTCAAGGTCATCTAGTCCAAGCCCCTGCAGTCACCAAGGACATCTTCCACTAAGTCAGGTTGCTCAGAGCCCCAAACAACCTGACATGCAATGGCTCCAGGGATGGAACATCTGCCACACCTCTGGGCAATCTGGGGCAGTGTTTTATCATCCTCAAGAGAAAAAATTTCCTCCTATCTAGTCTCAATCTCCCTCTTATAGTTTCAAACCATCACCCCTTGTCCTGTCACAACAAGTCCTGCTAAAAAGCCTCTTCTCATCTTTCTTATAGACCACCTTTAAGCACTGAAAGGCTGCAGTAAGGTCTCCCTGGAGCCTTCTCTTCTCCAGACTGAACAACCCCAAATCTCTCAGCCTGTCCTCACAGCAGAGGTGTTCCAGCTCAGATAATTTTTGTGGTCTCCTCTGGACACCAAACACAATCTTTGAGTTGGAAATGTTTGGCCAAAGAAGAAGTTTGCTTGACAGCTTCATCCTCTGCTGTGTGTTGTCAGAGTTGTCCTTCCCTCCTGAAGAAGACCTCTTATCCCCCTCCTCTCCACATAATTCTGGGATCACTCACAACTCAACATTTCACTGACATAGTGTTTTTCCTGTCCTCTAAAATGTGCCATTTTCGCAGAGCATTCATGGGTAAATCCAGTATTTCCAGGCAGGATTTTGAGCCATTTCACCCCTTTCTAGCTCATGCACAAGCAGCAGCAGCAAGCACACAGCACCTTGACTTCCACAGGTGTCCCTTCCCAACTTTCCCCTTCCCAGCTTTCCCCTTCCCACTCCCTCCATCCCATTCCTCAGGGATTACATTTCTATTTAACCAGCCTCTTCCTCACCCATTGTCCCCAGGTCTCTGCAGCCATAATGACCCTGCCCAGGGAGATGAAGAACCCTGAGCAAACACCAGCACTGCCTAACAACTCTGGCAGAATATTTGCCCAGGTGCTGTTTTCTGCCTCCCCTTGATGGATTTTCCTACTCAGAGAGATTTGTCTGCAGAGCATAACTTCTCTGCACCTTGAGAAAGTCAGCACTCTGCCCAAGACAGCTGCAGTATTAATATCCCAAACTGGGGAGTAAGGAGGGAGAGTGTGTGAGTGAAGAAGCAAGCCTGCACCAAACCACATCAGTAAAATGAGAAAGCCAAAGATTGCACCATAAATAAGGACCAGTTGACACTTCTTAAATTCATGGCTTTAGCACACAGCAAAGTGTCTCCTTTTTATCAGGAATTTGTTGACAAGGGTTGCAAAAAGATCTACAAATAATACTGAGTGGGGCTATGAAAATGTATTTGTGGAACATTTCAGTATCAGGGATCACCATTATATCGGAAGAATTCATCTTCCTGGAACATTTTATTAGTATCTAGATTTTATAGCTGCTCCCTTTTAATTTTTTTTTAAATTTATTATTTTTTTCATTCCTCCAGCAAATGTAGCATTGCCTGAGAAGAGGGTGGACCAGCATCTCTCTGCACTCCCTCCCTAACTCCTTGATTTATCCCTTGCATTTCCAGCCTGGCAGTGGCCATTAGAGATTTGGCTTTCCAGGCTCCCTTCTTGGAGCTGCTTCTCCTCATGGATCCCCTGGGTGACCTTGGACCTCAGTGTCCCCTCAGTCCTGCTGCTTGCTCACAGCATCAAAGCAAGGCAGCGAGGCTGGGGACCAAGCCTTGGGGACCGTGTACACCCCCAAAGCTCTACCTGTAAGACACCACTCTTGGGAAGGAACACTCCCACCCCATCCCATGATGGTGCTCTCAGTATCTTGGTGCCAAACAGGGATGTAAACCTTTGGGAGCCCAGGAGGGTGCCCACACCCCAAAGCCTGGCTGCTTTCCCCCCACCGAGGCGAAGGGTGGCCGGACCCTGCTGAGCCCCCAGGCTCACTCTACTTCATCTTCCCCACACCTCCCCTCAACAGTGCCCAGCCTACCCTCTCCCCTTCACGTTCCCCTTCCTGCCCTGGCCCTGCTGCAGCTCCAGCCTGCCTGGCAGAAGCAATGATAAATTGGCAGCAGTGGCATTTCAGACAGTCATAAATAACGCCCTGCTCCGCAGTGCCGGCACTTTCCATTAGGGCTGTCTGGATCAGGCTGTTGATACCCCAGTCTGCAGCAGGGCCTGGCCATAAAATTTATCAGTGTGCTTTCCTCACCCCATAAATCATCCCAACTGGGAGCCATATGGCAGATAAGGCCTTAAAACCACATGCCCACGAGCAGCAGCAGGCAGGCAGCTCCTCCATGAAGCAGGGCATGAGGGTGAAGGACACCTCTGCTTTGGGTCAAACCTCTTCAGAGTCTGGGAGACCCCAGACCACTATAGTGCAACCTGCTCCCCCTCCACAGGGCTCTGCACTGGTTGGGGAACAGGTGGAAAAGGGCATTTCCTGATTTTTTTTTCCCAGACCTACATTATCAGCTCAGAAGCAGGAATCATTCCCCTAAAAACTAAAGCCCAGACTGCACATCCCCAGGGTCTTCACTCCTTAACCAGATCTCTATCAGAAAAACTCATGTTGATGGGGACGCTGAGGCCAGCATAGCAGAGGTCACTAGGGATCCAGACACAGCTCTGAAGCACCAGCTTTGCTTACTAAGGGACCAGTACATACCAGTTTGCCACCTAGAGAGAAGGTGGGTGCACTGGGGAGAAAACCCAGCACCAGTGGAAGCTCCAGTTTGTCTTCTCACTGCTCTCTTTGCAACTGCCCTAACACCTCAGCTCCTGAGAGATTTAATTGTTGGACAGTAAGTATCAGCAGATCCCCAAGCAGCTAAGTACCTTTTAAAGATAGTTACTTGGCAGAACAAGGACAGAGATAAAGTTACATTTTAAATTTAGAGATTTCTGAAACAAAAAGAAAAGCCTCACAACAGAAGAAGAGCTCAGTTTTCTCCTCCCTGTTGTTGTAGAAGCACAGGACACCCCAAATCCAGGTGTCTGTTGTTTTTTTTTCCCCTCAGTCCCTGCCCATCCTTACTTATTTCAGTGCAGAACAAGGTGTAAATGGTACCAAATCAACTTGTTTACATTTCACACCCACTTAGAACTCCAGCAAATGTCTGAAGTGGTGAAGAAGGACACCTGTTGTTGTCAGGTTTTAATTAAAAAGCACATTGCCCTGGGCTGCCCCTGGGACAGGAGCTGGATGCCCTTTGCTGGGGCACCCCTGGGCTCTGCATGCCCAGAGCTGCCCTACCAGCACCTTCCCTTGGGTACATAGACACAGCAGGTCTCAAACAACAACAGGCAGAGTGTGAGATGGGGGAAAAAAACCCAGGGTTTAAATTGACAGACAGCTGTCAGTTTGATGCCTGGACTGGCAGTTGGATAAATGATGTGTTTGGGACAATGGAGGCCTCTGCCTGCTTGCTTTCTTCCCATTCATCTCCAGCTCCTGCTCTGCTTTACCTTGTGCACATTGCATATCATCCATCCCTTCTCTATGGAAGCTCTTGCAGGTAACCAAGAGCACAGCCCTGGAAATTAGCTGCTTCCCAAGCAATTTGCTGCCATGGAGGGGTTAACCATGTCTCTGTAAGCAAACCAAGCCAAGTGGCTTTGGAGCAAAGAGCAATTCCAGGAATCCTGTGCTACCTAGATAGAGGCCTGTCTTGTAGAATCTGCCACAGTGAACTCTTGGGAACACATTAAATTAAGTGTCCTAAATTTGCCTAACTATGCATTTAATTTGGCAGTAATAGGACACTGTATAATAGCAGAGTTACTGTATAATAGAGGAGTAGCTGCATATTAATATTTTGATTATTAAGGACATGTGTATTGGAGGCTTGATAACTATGTAATATATTATTGCTTAATTGCTCAGGCTCTTAAGTATGTTTTCATAATTAGCTGCTATTTAGTTAACGTAAATATCCAGCTTATTAAATATAGAAATGCATTTCTGCTTGCAGCAGTTTATTTGCATGAGAAGAAACAACAAGAGCAGAGCTGGGGGCTGGTTCCTGCCCCAGGAGCCCCAGGCAGGGACCTCACTGTGGGTGGCTCTCTGGTGGCCCAGCAGCCACTTAAACTGTCAGCACAAAAAGGACTGTTCTGCCACAGAGCTCATCTCAGGCACTCCAGACTTCAGTCTTCATTGGAGGTGATGGGAAACCTTTCTGAGTTCAAGCTATGGCTTTGTCTGGTTCCTCTCAAGCAGAGATAATCCTCTCTACCTGGGCCAGACAGCTGATGTGCTTCCTCCTTCCTTAATTTGGTAATAAATCTGCCAAGCCAGGAGGCTTCTGAATGAGGCTTTTGCTCTCGTTTCTGCATGGAGGACCCATAAAAACCATATGGAAATGAAAGGCAGAAATGCATATTTCACACTTTGCTTGAGCTGAGCCCACAGCTCAGGGTTTGTCAGCATTTATCTGCTCAGAGAACCCGACCTCCTCACCAGCACCTCCCAAAGCCCAGCCCTGGCACCATCACAGCCATCAGCTGCACACGGCAAATGTTTCTGGGACATGGGCCTTTGGTGCTCCCTGCAGTGGGTGGAGAAATGGGGGTGACCATGGTGGGACCCCAAGTGCTCAAAATTCTGTCCTCAAATTCCTACTCCAAGCTGGGGTAGAAAAAAGAGCTGATGCCTGAGGAAACCTAAAGTCAAGGCTTGCTGTGGAAATGCCTCATGTGCAGCCAAACCCTGGGCTTGTTGTGCAGGGACAAGGGCTAGTTCAGGCTGTTTCTCTGCTGTGATGCAGAGAAGAGCTCCTGGACCATGACACTACAGAGGTCTCAGCTCTGTCACCCCCCCAGCTGTGACACTCTCTGCTTAGCTCACAGCTGGTAGCAAAGCTTTGCAGAAGTGTCAAAATCTTCTCCACTGCTTGCAGTGTTCTGGTGGAGAGCATCACTTCCAGCTGAAGGTTGGAGCTGCAGGGGGACACCTGGTCACCACAAGCCCCCTCCTGCTTCTGGCTACCAGGCTCACTGCTTGAGGAGTTTCACCTCCAGTTCTGGGGTAAAACAGCCCAAAGGGGTTTGAGCTTGTTTTTCAAGCTCACAGATTTTGGGCAGGTTTTTTGTTTTGGTTCCTGAACGTCACAATTCACTGTGTTTATTGTCCCACTGCTGAACAGGGGGTGGGGGGAAGGTTGAGTGAGCTAATAACTTAGCTGCTGCCAACATGTTTATTTGAGTTTTGTTTTTTTAAGAGCTTTAGCAAATACAGGGAAAATAAAACCAAAACAAAACCCAAAACCAACACTAAAAAGCAAACCAACAACCCTGGTGCCAGCATGTATAATTCCTCTAGGAGCAGGTCTGATAGGAAAACAAAAGCATGCATGCTTCCAAAGTGTAACCAATATTTGCACATTGGAGTGACTAATTCTCCACTCTGCACCACAGAACAATAGGCATAATGGCAAGGTACATTAATGCAGAGTGGGATTGTCTGCTGCCTTGGTTATTCCACACATCAACAAGGAGAGGAGGAGGAGGAGGAGGAGGAGGGTTTTTATCTACCTGTATAACTATTCACAGAACAGCAGGTTACAAATGTGCTCAGAAAATGCTGACCCAGGGCTGCTCCTGTACCTCCTGTGCCGGATTGGCACATGATTTGCAGCACTGCAGGAGTTCTATAGCTGACCTCATTAGCAGTGCATTTCCTGGCTTGTTAGCATCATATTTGTATAATTTACAGCACCTTCGTTTTTATGGAATGTGTTCCTTGTAGAGTGTAATGGCAGCAATATATTTAACCTCTCCTATTTAGGAATGCTGTTGCTGAAGGCAGCCTGGAGATATAAAAGGCATTTTTTTTCATCCCTTCTTTTTCTCTTGCAAGTGTATTTTTTTTCCCTACCCAGTTGCTAGATATCCAAATACACGTGTAACCTGTGAAGTGTTCATAAAAGGCAATGTGAAGCTGTGCTCAGAAAAACTGCAGCTTTCCAGGTGCATCCCCAAGGTCAAGCCCCTAAATCAGTGCAGTGTCATCTTTCCAAAGCCATTACTCAGCTGCTGGAAGAGGGATGAGAACTGCACCAGCAAAAATAAAGGACAGCTCTGCAGTGAGGGATGGATCTGGGCTCAGTTCCTGGCTCTGCCACAGCTCTCTTGGCCAACCTTGGGCAAGACTCTCAGTGAGGTTGTGGTGAGATGGTTCACAGCTTGGGATGCTCCTTCTGCACTCTGCAGGTCCAGTGCAGACAAGTCCTCTTCTCACCAGTGTAAAAGCCTCAAAGCAAAGGAGTGTATGTGCTGGGGAGGGCACAGTGGGGACCCAGCACTGCTCACTTGACGGAGGTCTAAGGGATGGGTTGGGACTCTGCCCTTTCCTTCAGCTTGGCTGAACTGCTCCTAGCAGCAGGAGTGTGTCATGGGGTGCAAAGGCTGCCCACTGCCCACTTCCCACTATGACCCTCAAATAATCCCCCCAAGAACAATGCAGGAGCATTGTGGCCTGCCAAAGGGAAGCTCCGGCACCACAACCACCAACCATTTTCAGCACAGAGCCTTCAGAAATATGATCCTGTTTCTGTTCCAGTCATCACAGCTGTTTTGTTGCACTCTGGCAAATTAGAGCATTGATTTTTGTGAGCACAAGGAGATGAGAAGTTGACCTGCAGAGATCCCTCCCAATGAGCAACACAGAGCTGAATAGGACAGGAGCAGCTGGAAGCTGTGCCCCTGCCCAGTCCCACTGCAGAGCAAAAAGCCCTGGGAAATGGGAACCAGCCACGCCTGTGCTGCACTCCAGTTGGGAGCACGGAGGCTGTTGCCCCTGGCTTCACACCCTCCCTTGAAGCCATCTTTCAGACATGGCATTTGAGGCTGACCAGATGTGGTCACCTACCATACTGGCCTACCCTCAGTGCTCAAGGCTCCTTGTATAACCCATGGAGAAAAGCAACACTTGGAGGCTCTGAGCCAGCCCAAGCCCATCAGAGGTGTCTGAAATAGAGCAGACAAATCCCTGCAAATGCTTGTTTTCCTCCATCCAACCAGAGCCTGGGGTGATGAGTGCAGATGGAGATGTCTCCTGCTGAGGGCTTGAAGGCAAGCAGGATGAACCCCACCTGCAGAGATGTTTACCCCTGATATTGTAAAGCTAACTGCATTTTGGAGCAGGGTTCTCAGCTGGGGGTGCTGCTGTCAGTGCCTAGGAGACAGGCTCTGACACGAACATACACGGGTGTTTTCCTGAGAGCAGGAGGAATGCAGCACCCAAACCACTGGAACGCCCTTTGGGGCATGAGTTAATGCCAGGTTGCTCTTGGGGCTCACCCATCACACCACCAAGCTGGCACCACTTGAAAGTGAGGGCCTATGACTAACCAGTCCCTGTGCTAGATTAGAACCCTGCTGATTTCTGGCTTTGTCTGCAGATTCGAGAGGAGGGAACGGGCTGAGACACAGAGTCAGCAAATGGGATAGAACATGGCTTTCCCCAGGGGTGCTCCAGCCAGAGGGGACTCCAGGGTGATGTGGGTTGGGGTTGTCTAACATTCCCTCTCCCTCCCATGGAGGCTAGTTTGTCCTCCTAAACCACTGACTCCTTGAGCTTTGAGGAGACACCAGATTGAGGCAGTTTCTGCCTCTCCTCTGCTGGTGTCAGATAATTTCTGGAGACCCTGGGAAGAGGTTTAAGTAGCCTATGGATTCATTAAGCAGAACATGGCATCACATAGACTGCTGTATCTCCTACAGCAAGCAGCTGTCCTAGTGGGAAGTGGGCTGAGAACACATAAACTCATGTCGTGCAGGTGACTGAAGAGACTTTGGCTTATTTCAAGTGAATTTGAAGGAAATTCAGAGCAGCTCAGCAGAGCTACAAGGTCTCCAAAGCCACTCTCTCCCCTGTTCCTTGTTTTTAATGAATTCCTCTGCACCCCTTGGGGATGTATTTCCAAGTAAGTGTCATTTCAGTATAATGGATCACTGGAATGGTGTCAACTGGATGGGGGCAGTGGCTGCTTCTCTGCTCTGTCCAAACCTCACCACTGCAGATGTCAACTCCACCTCCAAGTGCCTGTGCTAAACTACTGGTCTGAAGATGGTGAAGTGAAAGTTGAGAAGTTTTTCCTCAGGAGATGGAGCCCTCCAGTCCTGAACCAACCTGCCTTTCCTGGTACAGAAGCCATTTGCAAGGTTAAGAAGGGCCTGTGGCTCTCACTGTGGCCAAGAGCATCCTCCATCTGCTCCTGCAGAGCCTGGCAGGAGCTGTTCCTTGCTTTTTTTCTTTCCCTAAAGTCATAAATTCACTCCTGACACAGCTATCTCTCTGTTATGGGATGAGACAAACTGCTTTAGGTCAGCTATAGGCGTGTTGTGGACCTGCAGCTGCACGTGTGATCTGAGACCAAGGATCTCCTCCTCCAGCACTGAGCAGGTGTGTGTGTCCCTTCACCTTACCAGATCATGTAGCTTGCTGCTTTCTGGCTCTTTCCATCCCCTTTTCTCCAGGAAGGACCCCAAAACCCAGGATCCCACCACTGGAGCAAGAGACAAGGAGCCCTAGGAGCGCCCCAGCATGCAGAGCCTCCTATCTCCATTAGCTTGTGGTTCACTTATGCCTTAAACCAAGATTCTGATCCCTTATAACCAGATTTAAATTGAACCTGTCTCATTAAATGGCTATGTACCTGCTTCCTTGTCTAAACACCCTATTTTCATGCTGCTCAGGTCGGCTGTGGCATCTTGCAGTGATGAATTCCATGGATTTGCTAACAGTTGCATAAAAATACATCTTTTTGTGGTGCTTTTCAGCCTGTTTGCACCTGACATGGCTCTTGTGCTGTGACAGTAGTTCTAGATTACTTGGCTTCTCCCTCCACTTCGGTTTCCTCACCCTGCTTTCCTCTCTCACCTAAGCCCATCCTAATTTCACTCAGTCTCAAGCTGAAGAGCCAGCAGGATCAAACATGAATTTCTGCTGCCAGAAGGGGAAATTTTGCTGCTTCTGCTCCCGTGGCTGCTCACAGGAGAGGACACATGCAGAGGACCTTTGAGGGATACCTTTGTGCTGGGTTTGCAGGGAGGAGATATCTAAGCTGTCTTTCCAGCACAGCATCTGGCTGTGGAGCCCTGCCTCATGCAGGGCTCTGCCTGATCCTACAGCTGGATCTGGCCCTCTGGCCAGGAGAAACACTTCAGGGCTGCTTCCAGAGAGGAGAAAGCAAGCTGGAGGTGGTATTTCCCATGTGAAACAAGAACCAGCCTCCTCTGCTGCCGTTCAAGGGGTCCTGGCCCCACAGGGGGCTGAAAGAGGAGGAAAGCATCACAGCCTGCAGTTATCTGCTGTGGCATGTTGACAGGAGACGCCCAAGGGCTTGGACATCATTACATTATCATTCCCATCAGTTATCACTTGGGGTTAAAGAGTGTATCCACCCAGCCCAAATCCTGCGTTCAGTTTTGGGCCCCTCACTTCAGGAAGGACATGGAGGTGCTGGAGTGTGTCCAGAGAACAGCAATGAAGATGGCAAAGGGTCTAGAGCACAAGTGTTGTGAGGAGCACCTGAAGGAACTGGGGTTGGTTAGTCTGGAGAAGGCTCAGAGGAGACCTCACTGTCTGCAACTCCCTGAGAGGAGGTTGGAGCCAGGTGGGGGCTGGCCTCTACTGCCAGGTGACTAGTGATAAGAGGAAATAGCCTCAAGTTGCACCAAGGGAGGTTCAGGTTGGCTATTTCTTCCCTGAAAGAATGGTTAGGCATTGGCCCAGTCTGCCCAGGGCAGTGGTGGAGTCACCATCCCTGGAGGGGTTAAAAAGCCATGGAGTTGTAGTGCTGAGGGACATGGTTTAGTGGTGACCCAGCAGTGTTAGATTAACAGTTGGACTTGATGATCTGAAAGGTCTCTTCCAACCAAAATGATTCTATGATTCTAACTGTAAAAAGCAAATAAGAAAGTATTGATCAGGGCTGTGTAAGACCATGGCCATCTCCAGTACCCCTGCACCCACCTCCCTTCCAGCTCCAGCAGCCCTGGTACTGCCACCTGGTTATTCCAGCACACCCTTGGGAGAAGCCAGCTGGTAGATCCAGGGTGGGCATTGCTCCTGGCACAGGCACAGGGAACAGTCCTCTAGCACAGCTCAGAGCAAAAATGGCTTTGCAGCAGCCCTGGGAATGAGCAGCAGCACCAGTAATGCCTCCATGGCTTCTTGTTAGCTGCACTCTAAGCAGGAAAGTGACTGGCCCTGACAATATAATTTACATTGCTGTATAAAACTATCTGTGGAAGCCAAGCTAATTTGTGCCAGATTAGGCTATTTGTCTCAGCCACTGTCTAACGGCACCATCTATCAGAGGGCTGTTTTCAAAGA
The DNA here is from genome assembly GCA_013399015.1 of Galbula dea. Lineage (NCBI taxonomy): Eukaryota > Metazoa > Chordata > Aves > Piciformes > Galbulidae > Galbula > Galbula dea. Next base: position 1,335,763 of record VWZX01011013.1, on the reverse strand, counting down.
TCGCTTTTCAAGCGTGCCCTTGAGAGGCAGGAATTGATTGGGATCTTAGAAAGCAAAATTACAGCAATAACTTAAAAGAAACAATAATTACTGAATCATACCAGTGTCAGCACTCTGCAAAACACGAAATAGCCATCAAACCCCAATCCAATATATTCTGAAGCAAATTTATTGAATGGAAAAAGCAGTTGAGTGAGGCTTTTTTTTTTCCCTTTCCCTCTCCTCCCCTTTCCCTTCACCCCCTCTCTCTCTCTCTCTCTCTCTCTCTCCCTCTACATATGGTTATCTCCAAACCGCAAGTGAATGAGTCGATAATTCTTGTCATTGACTGCTCCATTTTCAGAGAGTCAAGAAAAGATCCATTAGCTACCTCCCCTGACTCGGTGTCTTTCCCCTTCCCCTCCAGTCATTTGCTAGTCTGTGCTCCTCAGGCAAACAAACATATATAACTAATCATCTGTTAAAACGCCGAGCCCCCTAATAAATCTCCGCAACCGAAATACTTTAATGGGTAATTAATTGATCCCGTTCCAGAGGAGTAATAAGATAATAAATTAGACAATATTTCACTCAGTCGTGTCAGTGTACTGCTAATGGTGCTGTAGGGCTAAGCCGAAGGATAATAAATTAGCCAGAAATTAACTGCTAAGAGCTTTCTGCAGAGAAATTGGCTGACAGGAGAGGTTGGGTGATTTAGGGCCCCGCTGCCATGGCACCGCTCTCCATCCCACTGCTCGATTTAGTTATTTATTTATTTAATTTTGGTGCTTGCAAACATCAGCTCTGGTTGGGAGGTGGCAGGGCTGGGTAAGGAGGGGCGGCAGGAGGGGACCGGGAGGGATGCAGCGTCCTGGGAGCGGGTCTGGGAGCTGGGAAGCAGCGCAGGGAGGAAGGGAAGTGGTTCAGCAGGGCTGGAGAGCGGCAGATTTATTGCAATCTGGTTGCGCTGCATGTAGGTAAATTACTTTTGTGCTGACTATAAAGACTGTCTCTGAGGCAAGTTATTACCCATCCAGCAAACAAAAAGGAAATATTTTCTAGTGCCTCTGTCATATTTTACAGGAAGGTTTGGCAGAGACATCAGGAAAGATGACACCAGGAGAACCGATCCTTGTGTGGTGTAACCCAGCACCGTCCCGCTGCAGGCTGGCTGCCTGCTTCAGCTCTGCTAATAAGAAGTTTCAGAGGTTTTTAACCCTGGCCTTGGTGTGCAGCCCACACACACAGACACACAAAAGTCTGCAACAGGGGCCCTGGGCTGGTGATGGCTTTGATCATGCCAGAAGCAGACAAGTTGAGCAATGCCAGAGGGAGGTGGGAGGCAAAGGCGGGTTTGAGGAAGCTGGAGGTGTCCTGGTCTTAGACCAGGGACTGGCACGGTTGGGCCATCCCAGGGAGACAGAAGATGAAAAAAAGATGGCTTTAAAAAGCTAGAAACCCACTTGTTGTCTGAGAGGCCCTGGATTTATTTCTTACCTACAGCTAAGTGGAAGAGGAAAACAACAATCAGTCTGTGGTGGAGAAACCTGGCTTCCTATAAAGGAGGAAACACTTGAAGCTCTCAATTTTGCAGAAGAAACCGAAATATATGACATCTAATTCAAACCTGCAGTTCCAGAGGGCTCATGCTATCCTTGGCCCAAGCCCAGAGCATGTTTGAAGCTAAAGGAATTGGAAGTTCCTGCTGAAGACTGAGCTTTGAGTGCTGCAGGACACAGGCGAGCAGATCACAGCTCTCCAGGAGATGGCAGGAGGGACTGAGGTGCAAGGGTCAGCTCTCCCTTGTCCCCCTGCCCACCTAGGGCTCTGCCAGGGACTTTGAGAAGCACTGGAGATCTGCTCCCCAGTTTTACAGCCCACTGATCCCAGCTCCTAACCATTTTACAGCCCTCCACTACCGCCCAACCTGAAACAGCCTCCACAGATACTCACCCAACCACCAGCTCTTACACCTCAAAGGAAAGGAGACTTTGAGCCCAGAGGCAATGAAGGGAGATTTGCAAAGAACCTCCTCCTTTTCCTCTGGATTTTGGGTTGCTTTGATCACAGCAAAGCTCTGAGATGCCCATTAGTAAGGTGCTCTAGTGATCAATGGCAGCATCCTCCCATTCTCCTCCTCCCCTCGCAGCAGCAAGTCAGCCTCCCCCGGCTTCAAAGGGACCCCAGTGACCTCCCAAATACAGACTGGAGCCGGGGCATGAGCCCAGGATAGAAAATCCTCCTCAGCTTTGAGTCTGAAGAACAGCAAGAGGATGAAAATCATGTTTCAGAGGCAGTGAGGGAGATGTGGGTCAGGAAAGGAACAGGCTGATGAAATGCCCTGGGAAGCTCCCCAGAGCAGGAGATACTGCAGCTGCCCCACAGCACCCCACAACATCCCAGGATGTATCCTGCATCCTGATACGGCTCAGCCCCGCAGCATCCCGGGATGTATGCTGCATCCCGATACAGCTCAGCCCCACAACATCCCGGGACGTATCCTCCAACCCGATACAGCTCAGCCCCGCAGCAGCCCACATCAGTGCAGTGAAGGTGAGCAGCTGAGCAGAGGCACCACGGCCAAGGTCCTCTCCTTGGGTTTGCCCTCTCCTCTCCTGCTCTCCCTGTTCTCCTTCCTGCTGCCTTTCCTTCCTGAGAGGAGGTGAAGAGAGTGATAATCAGCCAGGGCACCAGGAGAGCTCATGGACGAGATTAAAAGCAAATCAAAGAAGAAAAATTGTGGCATGGTTTATGTCTTCCTAATTAAAACCCCGCCAGTCTCCCTTCTCTCCCCCCCCTCCTTTTCCAGCTAATGTTACACTAACGAGCTGAGTTTAGTGGCATTTATGTAGATAAAAGTCCTGATGATTGATCTCAATGGCTTGTTAAAATTAGTTTCAGTCCACCATATTGATTTAATTCCATTGCTTGAAAGTGCTAATTAATAATGATAATAAAAGTGTCTGGGCTCATTATTATCAGGAGGCAGGTTGGGAAGGGGATGAGGGGCACAGAGGCTTGTGCATCACTCGGTCCATCTTAAAACGGTCTTTAGGAAGCCACTGTGGATTGGAAAGCAAAGAGGGAAAATGGGGAGGGCAGAAGAGGGGACAGGGGGTTTGGGTTTGCCCTTAGATAGGGCCAGGTAACCCTGCAGGGTGGTTCTGTAGGATGACAGTGACCCTGCAACACTGCAGGACCCAAAGACATGAGGAGGTCTTTGCTGAGCTTTCCCTGGGCCATGCTATCCTGTCCATCTGCAGGGATCGCTCCCAACACTTCCACCTTGGGGTCATCAACACTGGGGAGCCCAGGGGATCACCACCAGGTATGTCACTACCTGTACTGCCCCAGTGCCTGGTGTCCACCCTGTGCCCTGCCTGTCCCCACGTGGCCCCAGCAGGGCAGGACTCCCCGGACTGGGTGGGTGCAGGCACCAGATGGCAGTTTCCAGACTGCCTCTTAATTAGGCTCCTGGTAGATCTCTTCGTGTTTCCTAAAATGTTTTGTGCTGAGATAGTCTGGGTTTTGTGTTTTTTTTTTTTTTTGAAGACTCATCCCTGGACCAAACTCCAGGGTCAGAGAACAGCCCTAATTAAGGGATTTGTCGAGGATGCACTGCCTGCAAAATGATGCTCATGCTCTCCTTCAGATACCTGCTGTCTCCAGCTACTGAAGCCTCTTTCCTGGGGAAATTAATTAGTGTAATTAATATATTTATGCAATCATTCAAAGTGCTGATTAGAGACAACTGCAGAGAAAACTTTTACCTGTGACAGCCACCTCTTCCTCGGGCTCAGTGCTGTCATCTCCTTGCATTTGTTTATCTCTGCTCTTGGCCAGTTACTTCGAGAACATCAGCAGCATCTTCCATCCTCCTCCTCACTCCCTCCCAGCCCTGAGGAGCAGCTAGCCCCTCTTCATGTGCCATCCCAGCACCATTCTCTGGAAGAAATTATCCTTATTTTTAGCAGTGTCTGAAGCTGACTGAATTCCCCGGAGACTGTGATGAAGGTGCTGAGAAAGGTCAGCCATGCTTCTTCACGCAGAGGATGGTTGGGATCTGGAACAGCCTCTCCAGGGAAGTAGTCTCAGCTCCAGTCCTGATGGAGTTTAAGCAGCATCTAGATAATGCTCTCAAGCACATGGTGTGATTCTTGGGGTGTCCTCTATAGGTTTAAGAGCTGGACTTGGTGACCCTATTGGGTCCCTTTCAGCTCAGATAATACTATACTACTGTAAAAAAGGGTGGGGGGTGCCCTGCACGTCCCCTGCCTCAGCCAGGCAGCATAGACCTAACTTCACCTTTTACTGCATGGGTTTAAAGCCCCAAATCCAGGACTGCCACCAGGACTGGTCACCCTGGGGGAGCCCTTGGCAGAGGGGCTGGGCTGCAAGTGGCTTGCGGTTCTTCCTGAGCAAGCCCATCAGCCCCAACGCACCATGCCAGCGCTGCAGCAGGATTGGTGCCTCTGGAGTGAGCTGGTATCTGCCAGGCACTGCGGCTGGGCAGCCACTTGGGCAGGGAGAGAGCAGGTCAGGGAAGGGCCCTTCCCTCCCCCCTCTTTGCCCCTTCTTTCTCTCATTTCTTTCCCTTTTATTTTTAAAAACTCAGCCTTCCTCATCCATCATTTTCTCATTCCCTCTCTCCCTTACACAGCGAGCCAGCTAATGGACTCTGCAGTAATTCAGTCCAACTCGACAGGGGCTGTAATCTCAATAAATAATTACAGGACTTGATTTCATTTCCCTCCTTCCTGAAATGTGCCTGCACAAACCCAGCACGTGGAGCAGGGCACTTCATTAGCAGCTGGACTTTGGGGTGGCCCCATGGGCTTGGAGACTATGGGGGACAGATCCTCCTTTTCTTCTGGGGTCACCGACTCTGCTCTTTACTGTGGTGGTCCAGTGGCAGGTGGGTTTGGGAAACGCTTGGGGAGGCTTCAGCATCCTGCTCTGTGCTCCAAGCACCAGCTCTTGCTATGTTCTGAGGATGGAAATTTTATTCAATGCCCATGGAGGGTTCCCAGATGAGGTCCTGCCCTGCCCTGCCCTGCCCTGCCCTGCCCTGCCCTTCCCTGCCTTGTCTCATTAGGCTGAATTTTCCCTGCTCTGCAGGTCCATGGGGTGGCCCAGCCAAGCTAGCAGGGTGGCAGGGGCTGTGCTGGAGCACTGACCACCTGCAGAGCCCTGCCAGTGTTCAAGACCAGGTTGGATGTGGCCCTGGGCAACCTGATCTAGTTGAAGGTGTCCCTGCCCATGGCAGGAGGGTCAGAGCTAGATGATCTTTAATGTCCCTTCCAAACCAAACTATTCTATGACACGGTCATGAAGGAGTCATAACACAAATCCCACCACACACCTGCAGTGATGGCACAGGGGGAATCCTGTAACCAACCCAATGAGGCTGACCACGGAGAAGACAAACTCAAGGCCAGATGTAGCCAGTATTTCCCTTGGACTCTGCAGGCAGTGAGACCATTGACAGCCATTTCTAGTGCCTTTGGTCTTGGCTGAAAACAAAGTGAAGGTCCCTGAGTTCTCCTATAAATGGTAATGATAACACAATTATCATGCAAAACAAAAATTAAGTTTAATGGTGCAAAGCCAGGGTGTACTGTGGAGGTAATTCATATTAATTATGTTTGGATTAAAAGCTTATTTCTTTTGTTAGCATCTGCAAGTAGGAACTTAGCAGTAAAAAAAGCTGCATATAATTACTGCATCTTATGGAGGAGCAGTGTTGAACTTAATGGAGCATTCCCGTTCTCTCTGGGCACCCGACGAGTGCTAATATTTCACATTTGATGAAATATAGAAGAAATAAATTACAGGTTTAATGATAAGCATTATTTGGGATCATAATGCAGGGTGATTGGCTGCTGAATGCACTCAGGCCTGCAGAGCTGAGCAGTGCAAGGCTGGGGAGACAGAAGGTCCCCTGCTCGGAGGCACCCAGGGGACACTGCACACCCCAAACCTCTGCTTCAGCCTCTGTCTGAGCTGTTGGGTTGCTCCTGCCTTTATTGTTGCTTGTCAGGATGAGGTGTGAACAGCCACAGGCAAGGGCTGATGGATGCTCAGGTCTGCAGACTGGTCTCACCATGAGTGCCTCTGTGCCACTGTGCAGTGTCACCACCACTGAGACCTTCCTCTGTGCCACAATGCAGTGCTGTCATCACTGTGACCTCCCCTGTGCCACAGTGCAGTGCCACCATCACTGTGACCTCCTCTTGTGTCACACAACGCAGTGCCACCATCACTGTGACCTCCTCTGTGCCACAGTGCAGTGCTACCATCACTGTGACCTCCCTCTGTGCCATGGTGAAGAGTCACAACCACTGAGACCTCCTCTTATGCCACAACAAAGTGCCACCATCACTGAGACCTCCTCTTGTACCACAGTGCAGTACCTCCACCACTGTGACGTCCTCTTGTGCCACAACAAGTGCTACCATGACTGTGACCTCCCTTTGTGCCACAGTGCAGTGCCACCATCACTGAGACCTCCCTTGTGCCACAGTGCAGTCAGCATCACTGTGACCTCCTCTTGTACCACAATGCAGTGCCACCATCACTGTGACCACCCCTGTGCAACAGGGCAGTGCCAGCATCACTGTGATCTTTCTCTTGTGCCACAACACAGTGCCACCATCACTGAGACCTCCCCTGTGCCACAACCAGTGCTACCATGACTGTGACCTCCCTCTGTGCCACAGTGAAGTGCTACCATCACTGAGACCTCCCCTGTGCCACAGTGCAGTGTCACCACCACTGTGACCTCCTCTTGTGTCACACAATGCAGTGCCACCATCACTGTGACCACCCCTGTGCCACAGTGCAACGTCACCATCACTGTGACCTCCCCTGTGCCACAACCAGTGCTACAATGACTGTGACCTCCCTTTGTGCCACAGTGCAGTGCTACTATCACTGAGACCTCCCCTACGCCACAACCAGTGCCACCATCATTCTGACCTCCCCTGTGCAACAGGGCGGTGCCACCATCACTGTGACCTCTCTCTGTGCCATGGTCCAGTACCACCATCACTGTGACCTCCCCTGTGCCACAGTGCAATGTCACCATCACTGTGACCTCCTCTTGTGCCACAATGCAGTGCCACCATGACTGTGACCTCCCCTGTGCCACAGTGCAGTGTCACCACCACTGAAACCTCCCTCTGTGCCATAACACAGTGCCGCCAGCACTGTGACCTCCCTCAGTGCCACAGTGCAGTGCCATCATCACTGCCCCTGTCACCAAGTCTCTCTGGGGAGAGCCTTAGGCACAGCTGAGGATTTGGTTTCAGAGGGGTTTTGTTTTCGGTCTAAATACACCCTGGGCTGGGTGCCTGCTCTGCAGGAGGTGCTGGCCCTGACTGCCTGCAGTTGGATGGGTGGGGGCAAGGTTAATCCACTCTCATCACCACTCATCCTCTCTTCTCCCTGTTAACTCCCTGGGAGACTCTCTCTGCTCCTTATTAGTCTGGAGCCTGACATGAGACTTGGGTGCAGCTGCTACTTTAATACATTTGTGCTGATGACAACAACAACGTGATTCATCTCCTCCTTTTAAGCACAGACCAGTTTTGGTCTGGTCTAGAAGTGCTCTATGGCTTCAGCTTTTATTTACCAAAGTCAGACAACTAATCTTTTCAACAACTTTAACTCTGTTTTTAATTTTCAATTTTTTTTTTTAACTGAGTATCCTCCAGCTCTGCCCCCAAGCTGCAGACTGGGTGGCAAATCCAAACCCTGGATCCTGGCAGGCCATGGAGGGTATTAAAGGAAGTCTTGAAGAGGGCAGAGGGTTTGGGATGCCTCAGGTTGGTTCAGTGTTTTCCCTATTTCCCAGCTATTCTGTCAGCTGGGAATTGCTGTGTGCAGCACATCCCTGTCTGCCCTAAAGGGTTTAAGTTGCATTGACACCACCATTAGTATTCTCTGGTTATTGATCTATGTATTAAAGATTCTACAGCTGGACCTTAAGGTCTTGCTCTAAGAAACCAGAATGCCCCACAGCAGGCACCCCTGCTCAGCAGTCTGGACTGCAGCCCCTCCAGGGATCAGGGGGTGCCCTGGGCAATTAATATCCCTCACCTATGTGCTGAGAGCCACTGGCATGTGGACCTGCTCCTCTCTCCCTTGCCCTGGTCTGGGACCTGGTGAGCTGGGGCTATAGGCTCTGCCTCTCACCTCACCTGCCTCGGGGCTGCAGGAGGATGCTCAGGCTGGGGCAGTCTCACCAGTGAGGGATGTGTTATGGTCTTTAGTTACAGTCCAGGTGACTGAATGCTTCAGTCAGCTCCTTCCAGATGAAATCTGGCTGAGGAGGAAAGAAAGATGAACAGTAAATGGGCCCTGTAAAGGCAGGAATTGGGTTTTAAATTGAGGGAGCAAGGGATACGGTGTCAGAGGAGAAAGCAGACTGACTTGGCTTCACAGCATGCCTCTAACAAAACACCCAGTATGGAATTGTCCCACTGGGTGACCCCACCCAGGTCTGGGGAGCACATGGCCCAGGCCAAGCACAGCCTCTAGCTCCAGTTTGTGTGGCTGTGGATGCTGGAGTTGAGTTTTTGTGCTATTCTAAGGCGTCTGCTCACATGCAACATGCCAAGTGTTTTTGGAGGCAGCCTTAATCCACAGCAAGGAAGGAGCTCCCCACACATGGTCATTCCCCCAGATCTTTCCTCTATTAGGACATCCTTAGTTTGGGAGAATGCTGAGGTATCTGACTCCTGAAATAGCTGCAGGACATAGGCTGTGGCTTCTGAGCTAGGATGGGGTGGACCTGGAGGTAGCTGAGGGCTGGTTCCATTCATCTCAGTGCTTGAAATTTAGGGATATTACTATCTTTGTATCTCTACACGTATTGCCATATATGACATGATTAATGCAACACGGACACCAAAGGATTCCCCAGGGAAGGGCTTTCTCCCTCTGACACCTCCCATTGCCTATTTTCACCCTCACTGATTGTCTCTGCCCTGCCCACTAGATTGACTCAGAATACTTGTGGCTCCTGCTCCGTCTCACCAGAAGGAAACCTGCAAGTTCATGTCTCTTCACAACTATCTCGGTGCTCTGAAAGCCCACAGGAGCCTCCTGGGGTCTGCTCTGCAAAGCTCTCTCTTGGAGAGCAAGAACCTGGTCCCAACCCAGAGTCCTGAGGCCTTGGGAGGGGACACAGGAGGGACAACCTGCCCAGGGGACCCTGGGCAGGACAGAGCTCTTTGCCATGCTGCCTTGCTTCCAAAGCAGGAGGCCAGGAGATAAACAACTTCAGGTCCCTGTCCACTGACCAGCTGGAGGAGTGATGGGGCAGTGGTGGGCAAGGACACCTGGAACCCAAGGGGGCCAGAGGCCAGTAAATCCACCAAGAGCCTTGTCCCTCCAACCTGCAGCAGTGCAGGGACAAACACCCACGCGTGTGTGTGTCTACACAAATACACACACCCAGCAAGGCAGATTCTACAGCACAGCACTACTCCTGCCTCTCCTTTTTATTTTATTTTATTATTTTTTACACAATAAATCTTTCCCCTTGTTGTTGGCTGTTTTTTGTGTTTTCTGTTCGGAGCTGGTGGTAGCGATTGCATCATCTCCCCTTCGCTTCCTTCCCCACCCCTCCCCTAGAGCAGCAGAGATGAAGATAAAGTGATAGTGCTGTGTCAAAGAGTGCTTTACTGCCACACTTGGGATAGAAGAGGAGAGGTTAATTTATCATCGCTGGGGAGAACTGACAGAAGAGAGATATACTACCGAAGGGGGATTTAGCACAGGGCCAAGAAACTTCACACTATTTTTACCATCTGTCACATGCTCTAATAAAGCAGGACAAAATATGAAGAAAGGAAAAATGAACTATCAAACACTGATGTAATGCAGCCCATAAATCTAATTTAATTACTTTGCATGGAGACAGGTCCTCGAGTCCGTGTGAATATACTGGATTTTCTTGGCAACTTAACAACTAAGTGTTTTAATAACATCACACTATAATTTATTCGGCTTGAAACACAAAATCTCTTTTGTGCAAGTTTCTTTCTTTCCTCTTTTTTTTTTTTAATGTGAGAACTGTTAATTTTTCCTGCTAATGTCAAAACTGGCATAAATTCACATGTGAACTTGAAGCCTGACTGTGAAAAGAGGCGGAGGTTAGCGAAGGCCTTTTTATTGTTCGCTGTGTTGGGTGTGGGCACACATGGGGGCTGTGCACCCAGGAATAATTGGGGCTGTGGATGACTTAGGTGAAGAGAGTTGTCTGGGTAATTAGATTTTAATATCAGGGTAAAGGAGTGGGGGGAGGGAGAGGTGGGTGTTGGCCAAAAATCCCTCAAAAAGTAGAGGAAGGGAAATAAAAAAGACAACAAAGGTCTGGGTTTGTGAAGGGGAGAAGAGGAGGATGAAGGGCAGAAGGGGAGGATGAAGGGCAGAAGGGGAGAATGAAAGGAAGAAGAGGAGGATGAAGGGCAGAAGGGGAGGATAAAAGGGAGAAGAGGAGGATGAAGGGCAGAAGGGGAGGATGAAGGGCTGATGGAAGGCTCTGCAGGGGGCAGAGACCCACAGGGACCAAGGAGCAAAACACAAAAAAAAGGAGAATTATTATTCAATATGTGTTCCTGTGAATGTGGATGCAGCTACAGAAATTATTACTAATAATGAAAGCTATATATCAAAGGTTATAAAACTCCTCTGTGCTGGGACACTATTTTTCTAGGCTTTGTTCTGAACCATTAAAGATGACATATTGAGTTTGTGTGCCTCTGTGTTTAGTAAGAGACATTTAAATCTGATTTTAACCTAAACTGGCAATTTTGACATTTGTCTCTGGTCTTTAAAATAGGAGCTATGATGCCACTGAGCAAGGGGCAGCAGGTGCCCCTCACCCCCCAGCCTCCCTGACCTCATGCAGGAGGGAAGGAGTGAGCAGGTAATTAATTTGTTAGATCATCAGTGATTCATGTAAAATAAACCCATCACTCTCTGAACTATTCTCCCTGGGAAGGGAAAAAAAAAGAAAAAGGAAAGAAAAAGAAAAAAAAGGAAAAGAGGGAGGAAAAGAAATGTCTTCTATGGAGCAGGTTGGGGAGCCTGCACTGAGAGAAGGGAGAGTGTGAGGGGTGGTCAAAGCCTCCCCACAGACCCTGGCTGATGGCATCCACAGCCCCCAGGCACACAGCGTGTGTGATCCTGCCTCTGCCACTGCAGCACCCCCTGGGATGTGGGATTGTCCCTGTGGGTAGGTCCAGCCACTTGTACAGGCTCAGAGAACAAAATAATTCCTGCCCTGGGGTCTCACTGCTGCCTGTAATGAGTTGACTTAATGTTGACTTAATGCCCAGGCTCAGGGTCCAGGGAAAGGCAGAACCCTGTGGACATATCATGTTTGCAGTCCTCCAGGCAGCTTCTTCTCCTGTCTCACTGCCAAAGAGCCCTTTAGAAAGGGAGAAACTGAGGAGAGAAGTCAAATTAAGGGTGTTTTTTGAGGTGCAGTTGGAATTCCTTTTCCCACTGCAAAAAGCCATTGAAGTGGGGAGAAGTGAAAGCAGGATGATGTCCCTCATCCTCCTGGGATTTGCTCTGGGAGGACTCTGGTGAGTTCACCTTGTCCTGTCCAGGGTGTGATGAGCTGGTGCTCAGAGGTGTTCCATCACACACACAGTCAGGACGTCAGATGATTTAGGTGCTGACTGTGCGGACCTGGCCTATCTGGCCAGATTGAACAGAGGAGAGGAGTCTTGACATGAACTGAGCTGCCAACCCTGTGTCCTCCTGTGGGACACTAACCACCTGTCCCCTGTCTCCATGCCTGAGGAGATAGAAGAGGAGAAGTTAATTTATCTGCAGCCAGGGCAGGTCCAGCCTTGGGCTCACACACTCACGTGTAGGAGCCAAGCACACATGGGTACCAGATATTGCAGGAGTGGGATGTTGCCTTGATCCTGGGCAAAACTCCCCTAAACTTCACCCCAAACTTGCCTGAACTCAGAGCACTTTTTGTACAATCATTGATTTTTCAGCACTAGAAATTTTAAGCCATGCAGAAGAGTTTTCCCCCTCCAGAGCTCCTGGTGCAGCAAATCCACTCAAGTCTGTGGTAGCATCTCAAGGGAGGAAAGGGAGTGTTTACACCAGGACAAGTGAAGCAGAAGACACTGCTTTGGAGGTATGGAAAGGTCCTACTCACATATTATTTGCTCAAGGATCAGAAATCTAAAAATTTGGGAATCTGAAGGTGCTGTGACCCTCTGACTGCAAGAGCCAGCCCCAGTGTGGACCTTCCTGAGGTCTAGCACCACTCTGGGGTGGGAGCTGGATACCAAGAACCTTTCAGATTCCTGGTCCAGGTCATTGGTACCAGCTTCTCACCTCACTGGTGTCACCAAAGGCCTGCTGTAGAAAGGATGTTGTAGAAATGCAGAACAAACCACAAATCCTTTTAAGTTCAAATAATCTTCTCCGAACCCAGCATCCCACCAGCTGTGTTGAAAGAGAAAAACTGTGCCTGAAAACTCAATATTGTTAAAGCAGGAGTTTGTTGGGAGGCCAGATGTTTGCTTAGCACAGGGATGTATTAATAAGCAAGGCAGTGCTAAGCCCTCATGGCTGCTGAGCTTGGCAGAGGGTCCCTGGGACCCCTCTGATGCACAGAGGCTGTGTGCAGGTCACAGGGTGCTTAGCTCTCGTGGTGTAGGTTACAACAGAAGAGCAAATGCAAGGTGAAGAGCTCAGACTGGGCTTCAGGGGTGGCACAGGCACAGGGGCAGGGTGGGATGTGGGGGTTGGTGTTCCTGGAGGAGCAAGGGTTAGCACATGGGGCACAGCTCCACAGTGGGATGGGAAACCTGAGGCCCCACAGCGAGGTGCTGCTTACGCTGGAGGAGATCCATTGCAGGGTATTTTTGGTGGGAATTGCTTCACTGCCAGCTCTGCTGCTGTCACCACTTGGGAGGCAGCTGACAGGCAGGGTCTGACAGGGCTGCAGAAGGGTGTGTGCAGGGCTGGGGCCAGAGGGCTGCTGGCACAAAGAGTCACCGAATCACGGAATCAGAGAATTGTTTAGGTTGGAAGAGACCTTCCAGATCATCAAGGCCAAATGTAGACCAGCACTGCTAGGTCACTGGTTACGGTCAGAGCTGTAACTGGAGGCAGTGCAGGAGTGAGCAGGCAACTTATTGCACGAGGGCTTTTGCCTTCTGTAGCTAATTAATCCATGCACAGAGAGGGAGCTCTTATAGCACAAGAGTCTCAGATAAGCCAAACCAGGAATCATTTCTTTCTTTTCCTAATTGAAATTTTAGGAGCAACATGGCCTGTCCCAAGCTGGTTGAAATGGAGCTGTCAGGCCCTGAAAGAGTGTCACCTGAGTGACACCTGAAAGAGAGATAACCTGAGCAGGCTTTTTCAATTCCAATGATGTATTTGGGATATAGTCCACGGGCAGCTCTGGGGTAATGCCCTGCCTCTGGTTCTGCCTGGGGCAGTGGCAGCTCCCAGCTCTGCTCTTGGCTCTGCTCTACCCTGGACATGTAACTGCCCCACCCCTCTGCTCCTGTCCCCATCCCTGTGTCTCAGGTCTGTCTCCTGGGGAGATCTTTCAGCCTGCATGTGTATCTGTCTGGCAAGGCAGGATCCAGGTCTCTTTGGGGTCTCTTTAGTAGCAATGCAGTGCAAATCCTATGAACTAGTTCCAGACTACTCAAATGCATCACTAGACAGTGGAAAAGAGCAAAAACACAGTCAAAAGGACTCTGCAGTCTACTTTCCAAATATATTCCTATTGCAGAAAAAAGATTTGGGATAATACAGTAGGCATTATATGCTTGCAGAAATATGCACACCTTCAAATATATTGTTCAAGAGATTGGAATTTATTTCCCTCTATTTCCAATGTCCCTCTCCCCCCCCCCCCCTCTTTTTTTTTTTTTTTGTTGTTGT